>JAJPUD010023053.1:0-20520 GCA_023553655.1 Myrmecobius fasciatus | reverse complement strand
CATATTGTTGGATTCTGTTTTTTAATCCAGTCTGCTATCCACTTCCGTTTTATGGGAGAGTTCATCCCATTCACATTCACAGTTAAAATAACTAAATATGCATTTCCTGCCATCTTATTTATCTAAAGTTATGTCTTTCTCTTCCCTTTCCCCTTTCTCCCTTCCTCCCTCCATAGTGTTTTGTTTTTGATGACCACCTCCCTCTAACAGTCCTCCCACATTTAGAACCCTTCCTTCTTTTTTACACCTTTCCTCTAATTTTTCTGTTTTCCCTTCTATTAGTCTATCCCTTTCTTTTCCTCTTTTCCCTCCTACTTTCCTATAAGGAGGGATACGTTTTTTTGTGAAGCCAAATGTGTCTGATATGCTCTTTTACAGCCCAATCTGATAAGAGTAAGATTTACACAATGCTCATCACCCTTCCTTCTTTCACTCAATTATCTTAGATTTTCTATGTCTCTTCATGAGATTTTGCCTTATTTTACCTCCTTTATTTTAACTTTAACTCCTTCCCCCTTTGTTCCAGTATGTTAGCCCGTCCATCTCTAATTTCTTTTCCATTATTATCAAAGTAAAATCAAATTATACCCCCATTCTTTAAGGATACCCATAGTATAAACATAGTTCTCGAGAGTTCTTTCCTTTTTACCTTTTTATGCTGCTCTTGAGTTCTGTGTTTATAGGTCAAATTTTTTGTTCAGATCTGGTCTTTTCATTAGAAATGGGTGAAATTCTCCTGTACCACTGAATGACCATCTTCTTCCCTGGAAGATAATGTCCATTCTACCTGGATAACTTGTTCTTGGCTGTAATCCAAGATCTTTTGCCTTTTGGAATAGCTGATCCCAGGCCCTTCGATTCTTTAATGTGGAAGCTGACAGATCTTGTGTGGCTCTAATTACAGTTCCTCGGTATTTGAGTTGTTTCTTTCTACCTGCTTGCAATATCTTTTCCTTGATGCAATAGTACTGAAATTTGGACACGATATTCCTTGGGATTTTAATTTTGGGGTCTCTTTCAGGAGGTGATTGGTAAATTCTTTCAATGGTGATTTTGCCTTCTCATTCTAAAACATCAGGGTAAATTTCTTTCATGATTTCCTGGAAGATAGTATCTAGATTCTTTTTTTTTATCATGGCTTTCAGGGAGTCCAATAATCCTTAGATTGTCTCTCCTAGATCTGTTTTCCAAGTCAGTTGTTTTTCCTAGGAGATATTTACTATTTTCTTCTATTTTTTTTCATTTTTTTTGTTTTTGTTTGACTGATTCTTGAAGTCTTATTGAGTCATTAACTTTCATTTGTTCAATTTTAATTTTTAAAGTATTATTTCCTTTGGTTACCTTTTTTAGCTCCTTTTGTAAATGGCCAATTGAATTTTTTTGGTTCATTGCATTCTCTTTCCATTTTGCCAGTTCTATTTTTCAGTGA
Source organism: Myrmecobius fasciatus (assembly GCA_023553655.1). Classification (NCBI taxonomy): domain Eukaryota; kingdom Metazoa; phylum Chordata; class Mammalia; order Dasyuromorphia; family Myrmecobiidae; genus Myrmecobius; species Myrmecobius fasciatus. Next base: position 19,091 of record JAJPUD010023053.1, on the reverse strand, counting down.
ATTGTTTTCTTTTTCCAATTTGCCAATTTTGTTTTTCAGTGAAATGTTATATTTTTCCAATTCACCAATTTTGTTTTCCAGTGAGTTGGTGACTTTTTCCATATCACCAATTTTGTTTTTCAGTGAATTGGTGTCTTTTTCATATATCTTTTGCAGGGCATTATATCCTTTTTGTACTGATCTCAATTCATTTCCCCATTTTTCTTCTAAATCTCTTTTGAGATTCTTTATGCAATCTTCCAGGAAAGCCTTGTGAAATGGGGACCAGATCATGTCTGCCTTTATGATTTCCTCTGGGGTTGCTTTCCATTCAGGAACTTCCGGATCTGAGCTCTGCCCTTCTTTCTCTCCATAAAAGCTGTCTATGGTGAGAGCTCTCTTCTGCTTCTTACTCATTTTTTAGAACTTGAGGTCTGATTAAAGCAAGGGACTGGTAGCCATTTCAATCTGCCCTGGGGCTGTTTGCATAGTTGATTTCCAGTGCAGAACTGGTCAGACTAGGTCTGTGCTAGGTCTGCACTCTCAGCTGCTCTTAATCCATCCTTTATCAAATGCAGATCTGCCAAAGCACCTGCCTGCAAGCAGAGCCAAGTGGCCCAAGCTTCTCCTAGGGACTTCCTGTGTGCCTAGAATCCACCAACTTCTGCCCCAGTCCTGGTCTTCTACCCCATCCCCTGCCTGTCTGAAACAGACCTGCTCTGGAGTTCTTCCAAGGTAATTTTTGATAGAAGTCTTTGATGGAGCCCTCACTCCAAAACCAGTTCAGAAGCTCAATTTGTTCTGGGTCTGAGGGAAGATCAGAGGAGCTCACAGAGAATGATGTCTGCACTTCACCATCTTGGCTCCACCATGCTCCTTTTCCAAAAATTAATTAAATCTGCCTCACTATTTGAAAAGCAACTGAAAATTATGGTGGTAAAAAGCATGAGGTAGAATGGGAGCAGAGAACTCATATGCTATAGCAATAAAAATGCAACTATCCACAATCCTTTAAGACTACCTCTAAATCTTTGAGAGGACATGATGCTTATACTTTGGGAACTCAAATTTTGTTGGAAGTGGAAGTTGAGATAGAAAAATCAAAGTATGTATCTTACAGAAATAAAAATATTTAATAGTTCACCCTATGTATCTGCTCAGCTATATCAAGAAAATAGTATATTTAAAGATGGTAGTTAAAACTAAATCTCTTTACGAACAACAGTCAAAGTGCAGTATCTTTGTAAGCAGAAGATAAAATTTTCTTATACATTTTTGATGGATTAAAGTTATACATAAATTTTCTCCCTCTGACCTTGAATTTAGAATGACATTGTTCAATATTCTAAAACTTTTCAGTGTCAAGGTATCCATTTCTATGGATCCTGTGGAAGAGGCTAATGAATCTGGTGTTATAATTACAAAGATAGAAATGGAAGAACAACTACAAGACAATAAAATATTATGACATTATATTGATTTTAAAATGGTAAAAAAAGAAATGAGATTGTATTTTCCTTTCTTTGCATACATGGGAAGCTATAGAAATATGTATATACATATATATATATATAATGCCAGGTTTGGTTTATATGCTAATTATTGTAATTTTTTTTAATTTTTAGAGAGGAGATATATTGAGAAAGAAAAGTTATGTAAGACCATGACAGATATAAAATTTTCAATTGGAAAAGAAAATAAAATACAAGTTCATATAAACATAGATTTTGTTGAAGGATATTGTCATTTTTACAAGGTAGGTGAGGCAGAAGTATGCAAGGATGTCTGTTTCCAATATTCCTTACAGGTGCATGATAATTTTTCATGTTTTACCAGATGTTTTGAGTGAGGACATAACAGTAGTTTTCTTAGATAAACTTCATTTAGCAAAGTAGAATGAACTTTCTCAGTAGGTATCTTCATTATAATGGAATTCAAGGGGAGCTAATTTTGAACTTGAATTATTCTTACTTTTAGAGAAAAACACCTGATCACTGGACTTATCAATCATATTTTTATTTTAAATTGTTTTTGAAGGTTTTGAATGACTTTGGCTCTGAGTCAAATTGTGTGTGTCCGAGTTCATAACTTTTCTTCCTAAACTAGGAATGATTAGTCAGCATTGATGTACATTCGTGATCGAAGCTTAACTGTTCCAAATATAGTTAAATCTGAAAAATTTAGGGAAATATCTCAAAGAGCACAACCTTCCCAATTAGGAAAAGCTACCACTGTCATACAGTTGTGGGCAAAAAGCACTCCTCATCATAAAAAAGTTGAAGGGGAAAAATGTTCAACTTCTCATATTCAAATTATAAAATTGTAAGCATGACTGTAACAACTGAATAGCAATAATTATCACATTATTCTGTGTTCCTGTGTATAAATTTTCCCTGAAATGATACAAATCACAGCACATGTATATCTATTCATCTTTTTTATCATTCCTGCCACTTTTTCCCAAGAAGGATTTTGCCCAAATTTTTAGTGGTCTTTCTTATAATCTAATGACACAAAAACACTATTGTAGAATACCATGGAAGCCCATTATTTGTCACTTGCACATGCGATATAACTAATTCACCTTCATCTACAATCATATATTTCTTTTATTATACCTTTACATTTCTATTCCATTATATGCAGTAATATAGCTATGCCTACCATATATTTCTCCCACCCTTTTTCTATTGCTCTTTGACGTTTTTTAAACTTCATTTTTTTTTTCTGAGGCAATTGGGATTAAGTGACTTGCCCAGGGTCACACAGCTAGGGAAGTGTTAAGTGTCTGAGACCAGATTTGAACTCAGGTCCTCCTGACTTCAGGGATGGTGCTCTATCCACTGAGCCACCTAGCTGTCCCTAAACTTCATTTCTTTGGAGAGATTGAAATATTCTCTAATTGGTAGCTACAAAGAACTGTCATAATGTTGATTTTTTTTAATGAGCTATGTTTCAAAGAGGAGCTTAAGATCATTAAAAGAAAGGAAAACTGACTCACTAATTTCTTTTTAATTATAGGACCAACTCATTGTCCACTTCATATGCCCAACAGATAAATATTTGTGATCAAATTCCACAGAGTTTCCAACCAATAGCAAATCAGTATATGGAAAATTGACTTTCTTAATTTACTTGGTTTCTCCCCTATATATATTTATCCCAACCCTTTTTGAGTAAATTATTTAAGGAACTAAAATAGAAAATCATGCAAAGCATTTAAAGGAACTTGCCATCTATGAGGAAACCTTCCAATTGAATTTTGTGTTACACATGCTTTCTGATAGAGGTGGATACTTTGGATGAGTATGTGTTTACTTAATTTATGACTTATTTGATATCAATTAAAAAGTATGATAAATACATTTTGCCTTATATTTTTATCTCTCAAGGAATCTTATAATAGCTACATATAATATAGCATAATATATGGCAGCAAATTGTAACAGTGAATAAAACACTGGAACTGGAGTAAAAAAGAACTGAGTTAAAATCCAGCCTTGGACATTTACTAACTGTGCAACCCTAGTTATGTCATATGTAATAGCACCTCCTTCCCAAGGTTGTTGGGAGAAACAAATGAGATAATAACATACTTAACACATTGCTTATCAGATAGTAAGCTAACATATACATGTTAATTATTATTATTTTTAATGTATATTTTAAAAATTGAAGCACATATTTTATGCTACTGAATCAAGTGATCTATTTAATTCTATAAATTATGAATATTATATGAACTTCCTACTTTATGGAATTATTGAAAGAAAACCTAAAATTATGATAAAATGATTTCTTAAGTCAAGGTAGTTGGCACCAATAGGTCTGTCATACCATAGTTCTTGACAAATTAAATTTGACATAACTAAAACCTTAGCAACTTAACTATAATCTGGCTTAGATAGGGTTAGAGCAACTAAATGTAAAGATATTTTTGGGAAGAGCTTAATTAAGAACTGGAGAATTTAAGTTTTCACTTAGAAATCAGAATCAATTTCATAGAACTTAACTCAGTTAAGTAATTGTTATGCACATAATATCGATAACATCAATGTGTTCTGACTCCAAATTGAACTTGTTATTGTACACATTATTTATATCTTTACACCATCCATTAAATTCAAAGCAATAAATATGACATTTAATAGTGTAAATGATAATGGTCATTTTATAGAAACTGTTATAATTTTATTATAAGTTGAAATATTCCTTGGAATTAATTCTCCTTTTGTTTGTTTTTAATGATTCTCAGTTTCTTTCCTTGCTCAGGTGTTTATATTTAGTTATGTCATATTTATTGTTTATAACTCTTTTCATCCACCCTCAACTATATTAATCCAAGGCTTCTTCCTTCTGTTTTAAAACAAAATTTCAGTAAAGATAATAATTATTTTTTTAAATGGGCTAAATTTAGTTTCCCTTTCTACCTCAGTTCAGTTGATGTACTCTAAAGATGTAAGCACAGATGAGATGTTAATGTAATAATATTATGAAATGTGAACACCACTTTAAGTCAGAAGGGATTATCTAATACACTAAAAAGTTACCATGTTTTTATAAATACCTAAGCAGTTATCAAGTCAAGGTAATTCTAATAAGAACCAGGAATTTTGTCTTATTTGAGTTCTAATTGAGATACACATACTCTAGATATTGTTTGATGCATAGTCAAGGCACAAAAATCCTAGATAGACTCAGATAGAGTTAATTACTTGGGGTTGGATAAAAGGAATGGTCCACTAAGTAAAGAAGATTAGGAACTCAAGAGAGAGGAGCATTGATCAACAAGGTGAATTGGAAAGAGGTGCATGCTCTTTAAGTTCCAGTAAATAACTAATACTCCAAAGTTGTTGCACTTAGGAGGGGAGTATTGTAAAAAATTCTACTAGGAGAGGAAGAATTATAGACTTAGCAATATGGAAAAAATGTATTGACTTGATAAATGTATTGTCTTTTTTATATTTAAATTACCACTGTACTCACTCTAAGTTTCTGTCTACTTTTCTGAGCAATGCTACATATATTAGTAGAATTGTGTTCTCTAGGTTTATAGAGAGCAGCTAGGTGATTCAGTAAATAGAGCACTGAGTTCAAATCCAGACTCAGTTTCTTACTAGCTACGTAATCGCAGGCAATTCCCTTAACTCTGACACATGTTCCTTATCTGTAAAATCAGGTGAGGAAGGAAATGGCAAACTATTCTAGTAGTTTGGCCATAAAAGAAACCCATTGCAGACGCGAAAAGTCAAAGAGTACTGAAGGACAAGATTTATAGAGTAAATATTTTGTAGCAACATCTATCTTCTCGTGGACCCACGCCTTGAGAAAGACTTCAAGTTGGGGAAAATCTTAAAGATTTTCAATATTTTTTTCAAATGCTTTGTGAGTGATTTCATAAAAATACAAAATTCAATCAAGAGGTATATAGTTTTCTGTGTCAAATATTGTATCTACTTAAAAAAGCATATTTCTCAGAATTCCAAATCTAACAATATTGCCTTTTTTCCTAGTAAAGCCTTTTCTTTTCAAAACATACATAAATAATTTTCAATATTGACCTTTGCCAAACCTTTGGGTTCCAAATTTTTCCCTCTCTTCCCCTCCCCTAGATAGCAAGTAATCCAATATATATTAAGCATGTGCAATTCTTCTACACATATTTCCACAATTAATTAGCTGCACAAGAAAAACCAGATCAACAAGAAAAAATGAGAAAGAAAAAAATGCAATCAAACAACAATAAAAAGGCGAAAATACTATGTTGTAATCCACAATCCTTTATCCAGTTGCAAATGGCTTTCTTCATCACAAGATCATTAAAACTGGCCTCAATCATCTCATTGTTGGAAAGAGGAACATTTATCAGAATTGGTCATTGTGTAATATTGCTGTTGTTATGGACAATGTTCTCCTCATTCTACTCACTTCATTTAGCATCAGTTCATGTAAATCACTTCAGGCCTTTCTAAAACCATCCTGTTGATTGTTGATTACAAAACAATAATATTGATAAAATTCATATATCATAACTTATTCAGCCATTCTCCAACTAAGGACCTAGGGGAAGAAGGAAGGATTCCAGGCATGGGGGCCTGAAAAGGCACAGAACATGGAAGGGGGGAAGGTCTGCCTGTATCATAGATCATCATCATTTGGAGAATGGCTTGAATTTTTATAAATGTGAATCAGTTATCTATACATTTTAGAAAGGAGGCCTTTATCAGAACCTTGGAAGTAAAGAATTGTCCCAGTTATAGCTTCCCCTCTGATCTTGTCTACATTGATTTTGTTTGTACAAAAACTTTTTAATTCAATGTAATGTTATCCATTTTGCATCTCATAATGTACTCTAGTTCTTTGGTTACAAATTTCAATATTATCACAACTACTCTAACTCTAAAGAATTTATCATTTTCATTTAATTGACTAATTCATTAGGATTTTATCCAAAAATATTATCACTGATTTGGAAGTCTGCCTAAGAAAGTATCCAATGGTCCTCATTACAGAATAATATTATATTAAAAATAATTATGCATTTATTATTTTGATTCATTTTACTAATTCAAATTAGAATAAAAAATTTAAAAGAGGATTTTTTAAATTGCAAAAATGTTTTTGAAGCAATTGTTTTTTTTCCACATTTATATCATCTCTCTCTGCCATGTTATGACATGTTATTATCTCCTCCTATAGGGAAAGATATGCAGAGATTTCCTGCCTAGAGTGAACCCTTTGTGACATATGCTCTTTACAATGCCCTTCACTAACTTTTTTCCCCTTCCTCCCTTTCTTCCTCCATCCCTCCTTATCTTCCTTCCTCCCTCTCTCTTTCTTATTTTCTTTCTTTCTTTTTCTCCCTCTCTCCCTCCCTCCCTTCCTCCATCTTTCCTTCTTTCCTTCCTTCCTTCCTTCCTTCTTTCCTTCCTTCCTTCTTTCATTTTTATTAGAAAATGAAGGAGCAGAATACAAATTAAAATAATCAATTGATTTTCTCCTATTTTTATTCTTTAAAAGATTTCTCATATAATCTGTCAATGTACTTTCCTGGAATTAATTAGGAATTCATTAATAGTATCCTCTGTTAAGACCAAAGGGAGGTTTATCTTTCAATAGCAGAGCATAACATCTGTGTTCTGATCATGATTTATATGACCAAATTTATATGGACTGCCAAATTATAAGGAAGAAGTCAAATCTTGTTGCTCAGTAAAGTACTTACTTCAAAAAATATATGATTAGAATAATCTACACACTAATTGTATCACTTAGAGGTCAATTACAGATTCCTATCTGTAATCTAATATTCATGACTTGACAGTAACCAAAAAATCATCTGATAGTGAACCTTTACAAACTTTGGCAACGTTGTTTCTCCAGTGCAACAATCATGCAATCCTTTCCAACTCAGTAGGACCTGACCATGTTTGTGTTTTGCTGGCATTATATTTAAAACCCAGTATAACCTTAACATCACAAGGAGATATCAAAGTAGTATTCTGGTAGAGTTAGAGTACATTCACTCCATGTTGTGATTTTACTTCAAAGGTTATGCTGTTCATGAGAGTGCTCTCCTCATATATCGATGATCTAAAACAAAGATATGAATCTTGTAATCTCTCACTCTATCTAACAACCTTATAAAGTTGAAAATGTGTCATTACCCATATGACAAGAATGAGAGAAGGGAAGTTTATAGAAGCGAAATGACTATAGACAGTTTGTAATGGTTTATGGCACCTGATTGTAAATTTTCTGTGTGACCATTTACACTTCGGAATTGAAAATGCTACAAATAACAGGTTGTTTTTTATTGATTTTTGAAATTGCCCAGGCTTTAAAAAGTGATGGAAAATATTACTAATGAAGATTAAATTTTAAAGTGTGCTTTTTTGAAGAGCCAATTCTTAAGCAATCACCACTGATCCACTGATTACATAGTTTAAGTAAGTTATGAGGATAGGAATTGAATCCATCAGTTTCATTGAAAATCCAATATCTTTTTCACTGTGCTGCAGTCAATTATCCTGATACTTATCTGCAATAAGAACAGACAAAAGTTCAAAGGATCTATCAATCTATGTTCCTCCTATAATTATGTTGTGTATTTCAAAAGAGATTTCCCAACTCTGAGACCTTCATGCTATATAAATATATTTGCTTGTATATGTCAATTTTAAGAGTACTTAAATACAGGAACATAAAATCTTATTAGTTGGAGCTGAAAGGGTCCTTAGCAGCCAACTGGTGAAAACTATAGACAGCACTACTTGTCCATTTTTTTTCTGTTACTTTAAACATTAACTTGCCATTTTACAGCTTCTACTTACTATTCCTGATTTAGAACCTTCTGGAACTAAACAAAACAAGGAAAATGCCTTTTCCATATGTCACATCACATACACCATTTCCTTATAGAATTTTATATTACCCAAGCCAAATAAAACCAATTCCTTTAAACTATTTTCATGATACTCAAATTCCTTTATAATCATGGTTGCCCTACACTGCAAATTCTGTGCTTTAATAATTATTCTTAAACTGTAATGTGTAGAACTAAGCCAATTCAGTGTTGGCCTAGTTTTCCCATAAGAAAAATCAATTAAACCTTATGTAGAACAAAACCATCTATGCCTGTCTGAATGTCCTTATCATTCAGGAAGATTTAAAATGTTTTGGTAAGTATCTTTATCTCTTAAAAAAGACTCTAAAATCTGTTAAGGCTATTTTTCTGATAGTATTTTATTTGTTTTATGTCATTAAAACTCCATTTATTCATGATTATTATCATTATTCTATGATTTGAAAACATTGAAATAAAATTCCTTAATTTTCCCCAAACATGTATTTCCTCCAATGTCATTGAATGCTCACAAACCTTCTGCTGTTCCCTCACTTGGTATAGGAAAGGTTTTTTCATTACAAATTTATTAATTTCTTTAATACACTGATTTTTTTAAAATAAATCTTGAGACATTTTTCTCCACTTAACAATAATACATATTAATTATAACAAATGATGAACTTCCACTGAGGAAACACTGAAATATACAAAACAAATCCCAAATTTTACATGAATGGTCAAAAGCCTCCACCTATCAAATAATTTTTCTCATCTTTTCAAGATTATTTTCTCAAATAAATTGATATGTCAATATTCACTTTCAATAAAAACTTGTATCATTCCTTAATTATACCATTATCATATCTAAACCCGGACTTTTTTAAATACTCAATTTGGTTCTTGTATAAAATACCAAAAGCTCAAATTTATGCATCATTTCCTATTAATGCTAACATATTTAACTGAAAGAGGTTTCCTATGTCTAATCTATTTTTGTGCTTTAATAAGTAATCAGATTTTCTGAATAATTAAAAAATTCCCACACTAAGTAAACAAAGACAAAATTAAAATAATAATCATTAATACATATATATATATGTACATATATATATATGGTGCCCTCTATGTACCAGGCATTATACATTTACAATTATTAACTTATGTGGACTTCACAACAGCTCATTGACTTAAATATTGGTATCATTTTCTTTTAATAGTAGAGAAAAGTAAGGCACAGAAAATAAAGTGACTTATCCAAGATCATACAACTATTAAACATCTGAGGTTATATTGAAAATCAGGCTTTTATGTCTCCGGGTTTAGCTCTCTATTACCTTGTACTAGCTACCTGTCAGAAGACTCTAGGCTGAATGACTTAACTGAAGTAAAATAAGTTATCTCATGAGAAAAAAAATCAAACTTCAAGTCTTACTCTTACTTTGGATTTTAATTATATTTTCAGGTTTCTAATAAACTGGCATAGTAGAGAGGAATATGTCCTACAAGTAAGGATGACCTGTGTTCTCTTTCCTTCCTCTGGTGTGTACTGACTGTGAGACACTCAGTAAACTATTTAGTTTTTTTTAGTACATTTTAGCACTTTTCATGGAAAGATAAATCAGTCTGTATTGGTACTTCAGGTTCACAATTGGAAGAAAAAAAAGATGTGACAATTAAGAAAAGAAGACTTTACTTAGCCAGAGAAGGAAAAATGTATTCATCTATCACATTGAGTGTTAAAACTTGTAACTATTACTTACAACTCTCCTGCTTCTTTAGTGCCAAGGATGGTCTCCTAGGCAAGTATTAAGGGGCAACAGGAGTTTCTAAAGATTTTTTTTAAATTTTATTTACTTATTTATTTATTTGTACTATAGCAACCAGAAATTCATTTTGGCAGCCTGGAGCTTAGACTTTCCAAGACAATTATATCTATTAGATATACTCAATACTTCTTAAGGAATGGGTCCTTAAGATACTGTCCTTACAACAGCATTTTCCTAAGACTATGAGTTACACAGAAGCTGCCAATCTTCAAGAGTGGAGAGAGAATTCTTATCTTAGAATTCCCTATACAAATCAAATCTCTTGTCCATAAATTCTCAGGAATAGGAATTACTTACATTAGTCATTAAAAAATTGTGTTACGTTTTTCTTGCCATAGATTTGCATTTTCTTATTAATTATTAATAACAATTATACATACATGCATACAGAGAGACTGAGAGACAGATAGATAAATGGATATTTGTTCATAGTGTTCTTTTAGAGACATTCAAAGGAATAGAGATGAAAAATTTATTTTTTAAAGCTTTTTATTTTCAAAACATATGCATGGATAATTTAAAAACATTGACCCTTGCATAGCTTTGTGTTTCAGATTTTCTCCTCTTTCCCCCCATTTTCTCCCTTAGATGGCAAGCAATTTAATATATGTTAAACATGTTAAATATATGTTAAATCCAATATATATAACATATTTATACAATTATCTTGCTACACAAGAAATATCACATTAAAAAAGGAAGTAAATAAGTAAGAAAACAAAATGCAATAAAAGAGTGAGAATGATATATTGTGATCCACGTTCAGTTCCCTCAATCCTCTCTCTGGAAGTAGAAAGCTCTCTTCATCACAAAATCAATGGAACTGACATCAATCATTTCATTGATGGAAAGAGTCACATTAATCAGATTTATCATTATGCAATATTATTGTCAGTGTGTACAATGATGTTCTGCTCATTTCTCTTAGAATCAGTTCATGCAAGTCTCTCCAGGTCTCTAAAAACATCCTGCTGATCATTTATTACAGAACAATAATATTCCAAAACATTCATATGCTATAACTTATTTAGCCATTCTAAAACTGATAGGCATCCACTTAGTTTCCCATTCCTTGCCACTATGAAAAGGGCTGCCACAAACATTTTTGCACATGTGGGTCCCTTTCCTTCTTTTGAGATCTCTTTGGAATATAAGCCCAGTAGAAAACTGCTGGATCAAAAGGTATGCAAAGTTTGATAACTTTTTGAAGATAGTTCCAAATTGCTCTCGAGAATGGCTAGATCATTTACAGTTCCACCAACAATGTATCAGTGTCCCAGTTTTCCCACATCCCCTCCAACATCTTTTCCTGTCATCTTAGTCAATCTGAGCAGTGTGTAGTTGTATCTCAGAATTGTCTTAATTTGCATTTCTCTGATCAATAATGATTTAGAGCACCTTTTCATATGATTAGGAATTGTTTTAATTTCTGAGATGAAAAATTTCATTATGCACTGAAGAAACTTCAACTTTATAATGGCTCACAAAGAGCGACAGAGAATAACTACCAATAAAAAGTGTCTCAGTATATAGTGCCTACAATGGGCCTCACATAGAGAGGGTATCCACACTTCAATAGAAGTCTCAGAGCCCTTTCAGATTCAAACATATATCACTTGAGGCAAAATGCCTATATTATACAAATGGGAGGTTTCTTTATTACCTATAGGACTAGTAAAGTGAAAATGTTTTCTAAAGTACATATTAAAGAGGGAGGAATAAGAAACAAAATAGGAATTAGTCATAGAAATATCAATGAAGGATAGGGAAGAAAGAAACAACCTTAATGGTACCCTTCAAGCAAGAGGCTGAAAAGAAAGTCCATACCCATCAAACGAGTACCACTCAACCAGTCAAAATTCTTTGATCAGACATTTTCTGCGTCAGTTAATTTAGTAATTAAGCCATATATGATGTTTAACTATTATCACTTTCCATAATGTCGAATCATCCTTGTATCACTAGCATAAATGAAACTTGACTTTAATGAATATTTTACACACACACACACACACACACACACACACACACACACACAGACACCTTCTACAGGTAGCATTTTCTAATCCCTCTTAATTCTAGTGACTTTCCTTTTTTAATTATTTCCTATTAAACCTGGGCATGCCATGTTTATATTTGTTGCTTCTCTTAAATGATTATAAGTTCTTTAAGGATATATATATTTTTTTCTTTAGTGCTTAGCATAATGTCTGGCATATAGTAAAGTATATATTTGAGTCAGTTTAATGCATTCCCTAGTATTACATAATTATTGCTGATGTCTTCCAAACTGCCAATTCTCTGAGAAATTATTTTTGAATAGGATATTATTTCCAAATTAATTTATTTTCTAATGTTTACACAAACACATAATCATTTAATATTTGTCAATACTTCTCTTTCTTTGTTTTATCTTTTCCTGATTTAAGAGGCATGGTTATACTATTTTCATTGTAATCTTAAATTTTATTTTATACTATATGTCTACTTTTTAGATTTATGTGTGCATGTGTATTGAAGATATGTTGCATTTTACTTCCTTAACAATGCTATCTCTATTTCATTTTATTAGTTTTAGCCACTTACATTTAATATTTTTAGATTTTTGTTTTTCATTCGTTTCTTTATTGATTATTGATTTTAATCCATCTTACTCTTATAAGTCAATAAATCAGTACTTTTTCCTTGTGATGAATATTTAAATATTTAAAACTATTTTGATGCTAATATTTTAATAGATATTCTCTGCCTTCCTTCCTTTTTCCCCTAATACTTGATTTTACTAAAATCAATCATTTATTTTTTTACTCTAAATTTGTTATCTACTTCTCTCCACTGCCCTTCTCTTTTATCCAGTTAAGCAGTAGGTTCAAATTTTCTTTTTATTCTTCACCTCCAATTGCAATTTTAAAAATTAATTTCCTTTACTGTGCCATTTATGCTTTGATTTATTCTCTTGATTCTTTTCCTTTACAGTCTGTTCTAAATGTCATTATTATTATATTTTATTCATGAACTATGGCTCTATTTATTTCTACTTTTTTCTCTCTGTTTATGTCCCTCCTGGGATTAAAGCTTCTGAAGTAATGAATTTTAGTTTCCTCTTCTAACCAATTTCTTTGTTATTATCTTTATAGATTTTGCCTGTTTTATTTGTCTCCTATTCCTCATTTTTAGAAATATCAGTTCATGAAAGAACTTATATCAGATGAAATTAGTTTCTGGGTGGTGGATATTACCCAGTATCTCATATCTAGAATGCTACTATTTTCCCACTGTTTGTATCATGATCAGTTTCTTTCTCCAAGGCTATTTCATTATTTCTCTGATGACAATTGTCCATAGGAACTCACATATCCCTTCTCTTGAGAAGGAATATTTTTATGAAGGCATAATAATTCTCTTGGAGAAAATGTCCTCCCAAAGCAAAAATTACCCTCGATCTTATCTCTTTATAGCCCTCCTTCATTATCACATATCATACTCCTTTGTGGTTTTTAGTAAGACTCCCACATTGTTTGAGAACTCCACAGCTGCAATCTTTCAATCCTATTCTCTTACAAGCTATTTCCTCTATTACTTGCAACACCTCATTGGAACAGAGAAACAGGCAGACAGGTAGAGAAAGAGAGAGAGAGAGAGAGAGAGAGAGAGAGAGAGAGAGAGAGAGAGAGAGAGAGAGAGAGAGAGAGAGAGAGAGAGATGGATACATGAATAAATCACTTTTAATATCCTAAGTATTCCAGCACAACATATCTACTTTTCTTTCTCACAGTTCTTAAATTCCAGTTCAGTCTTTACTATCTTGTGTTTTTGTTTAAAAAAAAATCAGCTTTTAATAACCCTTTGTTCTGTATTTACCTAATAGGAAAATCTCTCCCTCTCCCTCTCCTTGTTCCTTTCCCTCTCTCATTATATTGTTTCTTTTATTATATTTAGTAAACATGTTTTGAAAGTGGAAGTAGAATAATATTTTGTTTTTTTTTTCCTTTTTAAATGAAAGGCTCATATTCTCTCTTTTTTGAATATCCATTTTTTTCACTTCTTAGTATGACAGGGTATAGTAACTTTTGGGATGGGAGCTTTGTATTTAATCATGTAACATTCCATTCCATTATCTTAATTATTTATTCTGAAGTTAATAAATAAAAGAAGCATCTCTATAATATAGTAGAATAGCAAAATTGATCGAATATAAAACTGTAAAATTAGAATGTTCAAAATGCTATTCCTTTTAAATATGTAATAAAATTGTCATGTAATTTTATCTCCCCCCATACTTGAGATAGCTACTATTAGAAACAAATGTGTGTGCATAGTACATGTGTATGTATGAGTATAAAATCATTCTATGAATATTTCTATTTGTCATTTCTTGCTCTAGATACAGATAATATTTTTCATAGGTCTTTTGTTGTTAATTTAGGTATTTATTAGTCAAAATGACTTAGTTGTTCAAAGTTGTTCTCAAAATAACATTGCTATCATTGTATACAACATTCTCTTGGTTCTATTCATTTTGCTCCTTGGAAAACAGACCAAGTAGACCATTTCTAGGTCAAATGGTACAAGCAGTTTAATAACTTTTTAAGCATAATTCCAGTTCACATTTCCACCAACAGTGAATTAGTATCCCATTTTTTTTTTCCATATCCCTTCCAATATTTGTGCCTTTCCTATTCGGTATAACTGATGGTAGATATACAATGATAGTTAATTTTTTTCATTAAACTGTTTTAATGGTCTCAAAATTCTGTGACAGATTTTGGCCAAGTTGTTTCCATTTAAAAATTACTGATTTAAAAAAAAACTAATAACTTAAAACTGCCATGAAAAAATGGTCGACACAAACATTCCTTTCCTCTTGAAGCTTTTACGATGCATTGTAATCATTGACCAGTCTTTTACTATTAAATTTAAATGGCCAATTGAGACAAACAATTCTGAGACTGTTCTTCCATCACTAATTAAGACTGGGATGGAAGGTATTGTACAGAATATTCATTTAGCCTTCTGGGCCTTCTGGGCAGATTTTGTGACCTTTCCAGTTCCAGCAGTCTTCTTGTCAACTGCTTTGATGACACCAACTGCAACAATCTGCCTCATATCATGAACAGCAAAATGACGCATCAGAGGACAATCAGAGAAGGTCTCCACACACATGGACTTTCCTAGAGCTATGTCAATGATGGCAGCATCACCAGATTTCAGGACTTTAGGGCCAGCTTCCAACTTCTTACCAAAACAATGATCAATCTTCTTTAGTTAAGCAAATTTTCAAGCATTGTGACAATGCAGAGCAAGTGCATAGCCAGCACTGATTTGGCCTGGATGGTTCAGGATAATGACCTGTGAAGTGAAACTAGCAACTTCCCTAAGTGGGTTATTCTTGCTATCACCAACCACATTACCATGGCAGACATCTTTGACAGACGCATTCTTGACACTGAAACCAACATTCTCTCCAGGCGACTTTCCATCCCTTAAACCAAGGTATATTAGAGCTTGGCTCAAGTATGTTGTCATCATTCCAACTTGAAATTGGCACAAAAGCTATTGTATTGGAGTTGTAGCTAATTTTCTTGATTTAGGTACTGACTTCCTTGCCAATTTCTTCAGATCTCTTCTGGCTGTAGGGGAGCTCGGTGGAATCCATTTTATTTACAGCAAAAATGAGGTGTTTCACACCTAATGTACAGATCCTAAGGACATGCTCACAGGTATGCCCATTCTTTGAGATACCAGCTTCAAATTTACCAACACTGGCAATGTCCCCAATCAGGACAGCCCAGTCAGCCTGAGATGTGCCTGTAATTATGTTCATAATAAAGTTTCTGTGTCCTGGAGCATCAATAATAGTCACATAGTATTTGGTGGTCTCAAATTTCCACAGGGAGATATCAATAGTGATACCATGATCACATTCAGCCTTCAGTTTATCCAAGACCCAATAGCCTTCTTCTCAAACTTCTCAATGGTTCTCTTATCAATTCCAGCACATTTGTAGATGATGTGACCAGTACTAGTAGACTTGCCAGAGTCTACATGTCCAATGATGACAAGGCTAATGTGAGTCTTTTTCTTGCCCATTTTGTGGAGCAATAGTTTTCATAATACCTGTGTTCTGTGGGCAAACCCGTTGTGAAAAAGCTTTTTTTTTAAAATTCATATTTCTCTAATCAGAAATAATTGAGACTATTTTATATGACTATAATTTTTTTTTTATTTCTTTGTCAAAAGAAATATACTCTGACCATTTATGAACTGGGAAATGTCAGACCAAATTCTTTACATACTTGAGGTAGAAAATTTCTGCTGTTTTTCATGCCTATTAAATAATCTTATAACATTTAAACATCTTTAACTTTACACTTGAAGAACTTTATCTTGAATATTTACTAAAATATGTTGTTTTTTATTGAATTTGTTAAATTCAACTACCATTTGTCTTGGATTGGAAGCAGCATGTGTGTATGTGTATAAGTGTACTCATATATGTGTAGTTATATTTATGATATATAATCTGCATATCTTTCTGAATTCATACTTGGTTATATTTCTGAATAATTTTCTTTTATTTTATCTTGCATGGATTTTTAAGGTTGTTTTTATTTTTAAAACTTGTCAAATTATATAGGAGAACTATAATCCTTAAGCTCAGGAATTTTATCTTTATTTCAGTATGTTTGTGTTCTAAATTTGATAGTCTCATTCAATTCTCTAAAAATATACTCTTTCAATATTGATGTAAAATATGTAAATTTATAAGAATTTTATAAATGTGTAATTTAAATACATTTTGGAATGAATTAAATCTCCCCCCACTTTTGTTAAATATGGAATGAGTGGGGGGAGATTTAATTCATTCCAATATGTACCAAAATTACAAAAGGAATGGTCTGAGAATGTTTCCAGTTCAGAAATTATTTTTCTAATCAATTAATTTTAGTTTTTTTTCATAAATGCCTTTGATTTTGACTGACATTCATTGCTAGGATTTTATTTTATAGATTTTCTTCCTCATTTGAGCTATCATGAATCTTTAAGCTCAATGCTTTCTGGGGAATTTACATAATATTATTTTTCAACAGTCAATTTTAGTCTCTTTATTTCAAATTGTGATGTATGCTAATAAAATATTTTTTCCTGGGATTTTGCTAATTGTTCATTACATGTTATATCGTGTTTCATTATTTTTATCTTTTTGAATGCTACACTTTTACCAAGCATTTTTTCTCTCTTGATAGATTCAGTGTATTTGTCTTTTTAAAAATTTAAATATTTTATTTTTTCCAGTAGCATTTGTAGACATTTGAAACATTTTTTTAATTCCAAGTTGCAAATTTTCTCCGTCTTGCTCTTCCCTACACACTCCCTGAGATAGTAAGTAATTTTATATAGATTATATATGGATGATCATATAAAATGTATTTCCATATTAGTTATATTGTGGAAAAAAGACCACACTCCTATATACACATCCTTATACACAAAGTGAAAATAGTATGCTTTTATTTGTATTCAGACTCCATGGGTTCTTTCTCTGAAGAACATTTTTCCCCATGAGTCCTTCAGAATTATCTGAGATCATTCAATTATTGAGAATACATGTCATTCACATCTGATTTCCATGTACTATTTTTTTTTCTGTATACAATATTCTCTTGTCTATTCACTTTCTGTTGGATTTTTTATATTATATTATTTATAAGTCTTTCCAGGTTATTCTACAATTAACCTGCTTGTGATTTCTCATAGCATAATAGTATTCCATCACAGTCATATACCACAATTTGGTCAGCCAATCCCCAACTGATGGATATCCTTTTACCTCTTATCTTTTTTTTTTTTTTTTCCTGAGGCAATTGGGGTTAAGTGACTTGCCTTGCCCGCAGTCACACAGCTAGGGAATGTTAAGTGTCTGAGACCAGATTTGAACTCAGGTCCTCCTGTCTTCAGGGGTGGGGCTCTATTCACTGCGCCACCTAGCTACCCCTACCTCTCATCTTTTTGCTACCACAAAAAAGAAGTGCTATAAATATTTTTGTACAGAGATCCTTTCCCCTTTTTTATTGTATCTGTGGGAAACAGATCTATTAATTGTATTGCTGAGTCAAAAGTTAGACGAGGTTTTATATTCTTTTAGGTGGAGTTCCAATTCTATTTCTAATCAGTTCATAACCCCAACACCAATTAATTAGTGTCCCACTATGTCTACACTGCCTCCAAAGTTTAACATTTTTATTTTCTGTCATATTAATCAATCTGATTGGTGTGAGTTGGTATCTGAGAATTGACTTTTTTTGCATTTTTGATACTAGTAATTTGTTTGTATTTCTTTTTAAAATTAAGTTACCAAAGTTTTATCCATTTTATTGCTTTTTTCATAAAAGCAGATCCTAATGTGTTTTCTTTCGATTGTTTTCTTTTCGTGATTATCTTTTTTATTTTCAAAATTTCAAATTTGACATTTAATTGGATTTTTAATTGTTGGGTTATAGATATTTTAGTTGTATGCACAATTTTTAATCTCTTCTTTATATGGATATATGTTTTTGTCATTCTCTTTAATAAATTTATTGATTGTGTCTTTGATTCGTTCTTTTACCCACTCCTTTGGATTAGATTATTTGGTTTCAATTTGACTTTCATCCTATCTTTCCATGGCATTTCAGTGAGGGCAACTTTTATTTCATTGTGATCATAAAAGGAATCATATTTGCTTTTCTGTATTTGGTTGTCATGTTTTTACAACTTCATTCATGGCCAGCTTTTTTTTTTTAATTTTATTTTATTTGCATTACATATATGTGGGTAATTCTTCAACAATAACCCTTACATAGCTTTCCGTTACAAATTTTCCCCCCTGACTCCCCACCCCTCCCCTGGGCAGCAGGATATCCACTACATGTTAATTATGTTAAAATATTGCCAAATCA
>JAJPUD010023052.1:0-20521 GCA_023553655.1 Myrmecobius fasciatus | reverse complement strand
AGAGAGAGAGAGAGAGAGAGAGAGAGAGAGAGAGAGAGAGAGAGAGACTGCCTATATACCTAAGTTTTATAACAGTATTCCTTGAAGTGGCAAAGAACTGGAAACAAAGTAGACATCTATCTGCTAAAGAATAAACACATTGTAGTACATGAATGTAATGAATTATTACTATACTCTTGAGACTTTGCCTTATTTTGCTACTGTGGCCCCCTACTGCTGCTGAGTTCTTCCCAGAACTTTAATTTCAAATAAAGTCCCAAACTAGCTGTTCTTCACTCTTTGGACTTCGCCACCTTGAAACAGTACCTTCCCTACTTCCCTTGTCAATGTCTAGGATTGTCTTCCTACATTAGAATGTAAACTCCTTGAGGGCAAGTGCTGCCCTCTTTGCTTGTATTTGTATCCCCGGTTTAGAGGAATATCTTTCGTACCCTAAGTTATTAAATAATTGCCATGTAAGAAATGAATTCGAGAAGCAC
Organism: Myrmecobius fasciatus; assembly: GCA_023553655.1. NCBI lineage: Eukaryota > Metazoa > Chordata > Mammalia > Dasyuromorphia > Myrmecobiidae > Myrmecobius > Myrmecobius fasciatus. The sequence continues at coordinate 20,042 of JAJPUD010023052.1, read as the reverse complement.
AGAAAATTGCAAAGTTAAAGTAAGCTGACCAAGGAAGATTGGGTTGTACTCCTGCTCCTATTATTTTGTGACTGAGCAATTTGCTGTGAGCTCAGTTTCCTTATGTAGAAAATAAGTGGATTGGACTCCATTATCTTTCTATCTTGTCTTGGATTTCAGGGTACAAAAAACCTCAAACTTTATTAATCCAAATATAGTATTTGTTATAGAATTCTTCTAGTGGACAAAAGGTGCTGCAGTAGCATATGTCCTGAATTTGCCACAACCACCTTAGGTCTTTGTGGCACACACAATATTTGCCATGTAGGCTAAGAGAGTTTTTAAGTAGTAGGCAGAATTGATGACAGAGAGCCTTCAGGCATTAGAGAATGCCTAAGAAAATGACTAAAGCCAAAGAGAGCATTTTGCTCACAGAATAGCCTGGAGACCAGTGACACTGAAAAAAAAATTTTTTTATACCCAGAGCTGACCCTTTGGCCCCTCTGGTCTGGAATTCTGTTTCTGATAGCATAATAGATTTAGATCTGGAAAGGAACTTGGGCCATTTAATACAATTATCTCATTTTATTAGCTTCCTGGTGGTGGTGATGATGTTGAGATGAAGATTAAGTTGATGAAGATAAGACTGTGAGGATGAAATTCATGAAGTTAAATATAATAAAGGTGAAGGTGATGGTAACGAAGAAGACTATGGTACAATGGAGACAGAAAGAGGAGAGAGAGAGGAGAGAAAGAAAAAGAGAAACAGAGTGGAGAAAGAGAGAGAGAGAGAGAGAGAGAGAGAGAGAGAGAGAGAGAGAGAGAAAGAGAGAGAGAGAGGGAGGAGAGAGAGAGGAGGGGGAGGGACAGAGAGAAAGGAGATAGAGGAAGAGAGAGATGAAAGGAGACAGTCAAAAAGAGGGATCACTGTCTTTGGAGGCAGAAGTTATGGGTTCAAATTCTGCCTCTACCACTTACTACTTAGGTGACATTGGGCAAATCACTTTCACTTCTTTAGGCCCAGTTTCCTCATCTGGCTCTGGACTTAGAGAACCTGGGTTCAATTCCACTTTGCTATTTGTGTGATCTTGGGTAATGTACTTAACCTCACTGAGCCTCAGTTTCCTCCTATGTAAAATGTGAGAGTTGGATGAGATGGTCTCTTCCAACACTAGATGTGTGATGCTGGGAGAGTGATGATGAAAGGTGATGGTGATGGTAAAAGTTATGTATTGACTATGATCAGAATGATCATAGATTGAGAATAGCAAGAGACCTTTATTTTACAAATTAATGAAGTGAAGCTGGTAATAGGTGTAGTAAATAAGCCCAGGTCTTTTAGCTCCAAAGTCAGTGCTCTTTAACCTGTACCACAGGGGAGGTAGGTGGCACAGTGGAGAGAGCTCAGGGCCCAGAGTCAGGAACTAAACTTCCTCAATCTAGCCTCAGGCACTAGCTGTGTGGTCCTGGGCAAGTCACTTAACCCTGTTTGTCTCATCTACAATTTTCTCTCATCTATAAAAAGTGATGGAGAAGGAAATGGCAAACCACTCCAATGATTTTCGCCAAAAAGGCCCCACATGGGGTCATAAAGAGCTGCAGACAACTGAAATGACTGAAACACAAAAACCTGTACCAAGATGTTGAGGATGGTGGTTGTAGTGATGGCCACATATATATGATAGTGATTCTGAAGATGACTATGGAGATACTGACACAGCACTAAATTCTACAATCCCATTATATGCTGCTGATCTTGGTGGAGATGCTGACAAAGATGATGGTGATGATGGAGACAATAAAGATATAGGTTTAATTCCTGCCTTTGACACTGACCATGTGACCATGGGCATACCACTTAATTTCTAGGAGCCTCAACTATAAAATAGGGGATTAATAATTTTTGTGCTACATACCTTGAAGGGTTGTGTAGGAAAGCATTTTATACTGTAAATTGTAAGGTACTTTAGAAAAGGGAGGAAAAGTAAAGAAAGGGCTGTTATTAGGGTTCAGATGTCTCTCTATAGGGTATGCCCACCCTCTCCCCATCTTCAATCTCCCACTTACCTTTTGAAGAGGGGCCCAGTCTTCCAGATGTTGGTATTGCCAACACAGCCACGGGGGGGATCAGTGATATTCTCTTTTTCGAAAAGCTCATGTACAGCTTGGGCTACCACACCCACAGCATCACTGATGTGTGCAGACTCATTCTTTCCATTAATCAGCTGGAGACCAATAATACCTGGGAAAGTCCACATAAGAAATGTGACTGATAAACCCGGAAATATCCTACCCATCCCCAAGCAGATTTAAAACTGATTGTCCCTCAGAGGCCCATCCAGTCCTTACCCCTTGATCTAGAATAGGCCCCAAATTGGTCACAGTCCAGAGCCCTGAGAAGAGGTGGGTGCCCATACCCATGGCTAAGACCACCCCAGTGACCCTGTTGCCCATGCCAGTATGATGAAGCTCCCACAGACAGATCTTCCTGGGAATATCTAATACGTACCATCAGGGGCGTAGCGGAGAGCATTCCCTGAGATCTCCCGCTCGCCTACAAGCCACACGTACCCAGAGCCTGTCATGTTCAGCATTGCAGCTGCCCGGTACACAGTAGCAGCATCATCCTCGCTGCAGGACAGATGTGTGTGGGGGGGTGACAAGAGCCAGGGCTCCCCTGCCCCAGGCCCTTTCCCCAAATCCTGCCTCCATTCCTTTGGCCTAAATCACTCTAACAACAATGCAGTTGCAAAGCTATACACAAGGGTGGCATTTAACATTTTAAAATAACTTTTATAGATATTTTTAAAAAATCCTTCTAATTCCTGTACCCTGAATTTGGATTATAAGGATTCTTTTAGAGAAAAAAGAATCAGGATATAGTAGAAAGAATATTATAAATGGAGCTGGAAAGCTGGGTTCAATTCTAAATTCTGAAATTTATGTGACCATGAACAAACCATTCAGTTTCTCTAAGATTAAATTTTTGCATCTGTAAAATGGAGTTTATAATACTTATACTGGCTATCTCTCAAGAATTTTGTGAGGAAAGTGCTTCATAAACCTTAAAGCACACATATGTATATATGCATATATACATGTATGTATATACCCACATACATTATCCAGAACATTTAGTTTTACATTGTCTTTTATTGTCTCCCTATCATAGACCCTCAACTTGCCCACTTAGATGCCTTTCCTACTCACTATCCCCTATCTGTACCCTATTCCCAACACACACGTGCACATACACACACACACACACACACACACACACACACACAGAGTTTCCATTTCTCTTATCTCAGACAAAAGTCAAGTCCCTGGGACCAGAAAGGCTCTTGTGCTAAAGCCCAAGGAAAAAAACCATCAACAATCTCTCTCTCTCATGCTTTAGTTAAATCTTCTGAAGTCCAATTGTCTTTTTTAAAAAAAGATTGTTGTCTCAATGAGGATTTTCATCACATGAAAGTGTATTCGAATGTTGCACAGGGACAACAGATTCTCTTGACAAAAGATCCTATTGCATTGCTCTTATTTAAGGCAGAATTTTTTTCTTGGACAATCAGACTATTAAGCTTTAGAGAATACAGGAAGTACAGAATTATGTAAGTGACATAGAATTGTAGGACCCTCGATGAGCCCTTCTCTGCCAGATTTTCTCATACAGTTTGAGGAATACTGAATACCTACCAGACAGCTGACATTATGGTAGACATTATGTGTGTGTGTGCATGCAAATGCATGTGTTTGAAAGAGCAAAAGAAACATTAAACATAGTTCCTGCCCTGGGTACTTGCTGGGCAGATAGGACAGACTCATATCACAAAACGGGTAGAATGCATTAGGAATGTCAGAATCTAGCTGTCCCCAATCCAAGAAGGCATTAAAGAATTGGGCGAGGGGCATGCCTAGGGCAGATTAGGAGTATACTAGGTAAGGGGTTATGGACAGGATGGAAAGGGTAAAGTGGGGGACAGAAATATGTCCAGATTAGGATGGGGTATACTTGTAGGGTCCTGGATTTTTCATACCCTGATGGGAAAGAGATATAGGGAGAAGAAGATCCCACTGCTACGGGATCTTTCTTAGCACCTTTTTAAACCAAAAACTGACATGGTATGGAAGGGCGAGATAGAAGTAATGGTATGAAAACCCAAAAGTCTGCAGCCTCTTGGACTCATCCAATAGTGCCTCCTGCCCAGCCAGGATTTTGCCACCCATAATGAGGATGAATAGCCATTTGAGGGAAGATAGGGGAACTTTTGATGAAATCTTTCAGGCTTATAGACACTAGATATTGATAGTCATTGAATTAAGAACTAGGAGGGGATTAGGAGATGAGCTAATCCAATTCTCTCATTTGATAGATAAGGAAACTGAGGCACAGAAAATTGGAAAAGCAGCCATAAGATACACTGGGGTGGGCAGGATTACCACCAAGGAATTAATAACAGAGCAAGGATCTGAAACCATATCCTCTTACTCCAAATCTGCAATTTCCACTGGAATGTATTTACCATTATTGTCATCATGATGGGAAACATCTCAGAAGGTCAGGGGTTTGCCTAACATAGGGCTGGAATGCTTCAGAAGGGAGGGCAGATTGCCCTCTATTTTCTTTTGGCAATCACCTAGTCCCACCCCCTTATTTGATAGAAGAGTAGAGTAGGACCTAGAAAAAGGCAACAATTTGTTTAAGATTTTAGGGAGAGGCAAAACAGGCAGCTGCTTATCATACAATCTTGGATGCTTTTAATATGACTTTTTAATAGTACTTTATGTAACTTTTTATATAGCACTATAGATTTTTTTAAATTAAAATTTCAACTTTGGACCATGTGTTCAGATCCAACATTATTGTGGAAATCCTTAAATTGCTACATAAAAAATGTTTTTTATATTCTATGTACATATATTTATTTACTATGTATGTATTATTCATTTACTATATATGTATTATTAAGTACATATATTTAATACATAATACTATGTATTAAAGTAAGGAAATCCCTTTCTCCCTAGAGTATGGATTAAATTAGGTTGCATATGCTACAATGTAAGCCAGCAGTCTTTAGTAAACAGTGATACCCAATGAATACAGGACATGAGGCTGTAATGCCAGATCTTGCCTTGTCCCAGCTCTGCCATAGGTAATAGCTTCCTTGCTACCTTGTGAGATCCTTGAAGGTAGGGAGGGACTGTTGCAATCTTATTAAATCATTAAACATTCCTTAGTACCTAACACCAGGTGTCGGTTTATAAAGTTAATACTGAAGTGCTTTTCCTCCCCTCCCCCTTAAATATTCAAACAGGGAAGTTTTGGAAGAACCAAGAAGGGGCTGCATAGTGACAGAACACCAAGAACAGGTCCAGGGAAGTATGAGGAAGTGACAAAATCATGATTTTTCCTCATCTTCCAAATTCTGGCATTGCTCTTTAAGGCTCCTTTTATCTCTGTCTGGGAGTCTATGAAATATTGTAACTCCTTCTTTTAGCTAATTAGCAAGAAATGCAAAATAAATCCAATCTTCAGAGCATCCCACTACTTACATTTCTCCTTTGATAGAAGTGCTTACTTTTTTTTTTTTTTTTTTTTTTGTCTATCTCTAAAACAGCTGTGGACTTGATGTACTAACTAGTACCATAGAGGAGGAAAAATGGATAAAAAATCAAGCCTGGTGGGGACTTTGGAAATGACCTAAAGGTGGTTAATGATGTTTTAAGTCTCAAAATGACTTAGTTTAAATATAATTATTAAGCATGTTTAGCTGGATGCATTGATATAAAACTTTTTTAAAATAAAGCATATATATATACATGTATACATGTATGTATGTGTATATATATATATATATATTTAAAGAAAAACAGAATGTTGGACAAAGAGTCAAGACACCTAGATTTAAATACTGGTTGAAAGATACTTTGTATAAAGTCACTTAACTTTTGTGAACCTCACTTTCCTTTTGTGTGAAATGGGGATAATACTTGTACTTCCACTTCAAGGATTGTTGAGGTAAAAGTGCTTTTTTTTTTTTCCTCTAGGAACTTTGTAGCATGAAGGGATGTATGTGTGTGTGTGTGTGTGTGTGTGTGTGTGTGTGTGTGTGTGTGTGTGTGTGTGTGGTGTTTGGGGGGGATAAAGGTGAGACTCGAGCAGAAATGACGAGCTCTAGAGGCAGCTAGGTGGCGCAGTGGATAGAGTACTAGCCCTGAAGTCAGGAGGACCTGGGTTCAAATATGGTCTCAGACACTTAACATTCCCTAGCTGTGTGACCCTGGGCAAGTCACTTAACCCCAATTGATAAGAAAAGAAATGACAAGCTCTGTTTCAGTTTAGAAGAGGAATAAAACCCTGAAGTCTCATGATGGGTTCTAAGTGCAGGTGACAAAAATACTCTTGCCTTCTGACTTACCTGGCTGAGAGGATGATGACTCGGGCCTCCAGCTCTTGCGCTTCTTTCAATAACGCTGTCACATTCTTGGTCCCAGGTTCAAACTGCAGCACCTTCTCTGCCTGTGGTTATGAACCGGAATGTTAGGGGGCTGCTGGGTCGAATACAGGCGCCTCTCGGGCGCAATGGGGCCGCAGCCACCAGTAACCCCAAACGGCAATTCAGGTTAACTAAAGCTGTTGCCGTTTCTCCTGTATTTCCTCTCCTTTTCCACTCACTCTTTCTCCGTTCCTTCTCTCTTTCCTCGGCTCCCTTGTTCTTGCTCTCTCTCTCTCTTTCTCTCTCTTTCGCTCTCGCTCTCTTTTTCGCTCTCCTTCGCTCAATCAATCTCAAACTCTCTCTCGCGCTCTCTCTCTCGCGCTCTCTCTTTCTCTCCTTTTTGCACTGTGCATGCAAACTGAAGTGGACCGAGACTCAGAAAGAGGCGTGCAGCGGACAGGTAACAGAAAAAAGGCTTTCGGAATGCAACCGGGAACTCAGACGGGGGCGTCTTTTCCAGAACCGCGGGAAATCCGCAAAGGCCCCGATTTAGGCAGTGGCCAGCAGGAGCAGCCCCTTTCCTAGGTGACCAGGTAGGGGTGGCTCCCTCCCGGGTTTCAAAAAGGAAACCCTGGCGGGTCCCAACGGTTCACATGCATTTCCCAGAGAGAGCTCGTCCTCCTCCTGATGACTGTGCTTCTCTCTTTCTTTCTTTCTCTCGCTCTCTCTCTCTCTCTCTCACTCTCACTCACTCGCTCGCTCTCGCTCTCTCTCTCTGTCTCCTAAAACAAAACTACCAGCTCGGCACCGCCACGTGCGCCCTTGTTGCCAGCACCAGCCTGCCTCGACTTTAGAGTTATTCCTTGCTTGGTTAAAGCCCTCTCGCCCGAAGGCGGAGGCGGACGCCTGAGGGCTGGTGTCTGTGACTCTCACAGGCACTTCAGTGACTACCTAGGTCGGTGGGCGGCGTGCACGTCCATGCAAAGATACCTTGGGTCCTCGCTTGTTGTCATAGGAAAGTTGGTCGAGGTTTTCATAGTTCCTTTTTTTACTCTGATGGATAATGTGCACAGAGAAAATATGCAGACACAGAAGAAGATTATAAACAGCTGAAAATGACGAGCACTAAAGCAAATCCAACATCACCGCCTCTCCACGGTCTGCATGAGGGCCACGTAGCCATGGAGCTTGCAAACACCATATTTCCCCTGGGAGAGTCGGGACAGGGCGGGGTGGGGACCAAGAGTGGGGGCGATGGTGCTGGAGGGACAGTTCCTGCCAAAGGAGCTGAAGATTATGAAATAGCTCATACCTTGGGGAAAGAAAAGTGTGTTGGCATTTGGATACTGCTCCCATCCCCCTACCCATATGTCACCCAGTCTGTGTTCCTGTGCATCCCCAATTCCATCCCATCCATGTCCAACACTGTGTCACTGTATATCCTGATCCATAGTCTACCATCTGCAACCCAGTCTATCCTGGTCCATGTCCCCTTCTGGGGTTCCTCCTGTCTGGGAGTACTGTATCTTGATGCAAACATACACATGGGGGCTGAGAACTCCGACTTTTCCCCCAGTGAACACAACTGAATATTGGACATGCTTGATTATCCCTCTATCTTCACTGTAGGAGATGGTCCTTGGATTGGATTGGTCTAAATTTTGAAGTAGTATGTGGAGGTCTTGAGCAGAGAGCATAACTTTCATATGTACACAAAAATAGGAAGAAAATATATGTGTATATATATATATATGTACACACACACACACACATATATATACACATACATGCATTTATATACCTACATATATATATATGGTAGAATTTGTGTGCTAGCCCCTAAGATCCTAGATAATCAGGAGGATGATATGGGGGAGAAAAGGAAACTCCACCTCATTATGCCTCTCTAAGTGGCTATGAAGTACTGTTGGATTAGGTTGTGAGGCTGATGCAGTGCCTGGCAGAACAGACAAAATTGTGTGGTTGGGGCCTTCAGGCACTGCCCAGAGCAAAAAACCCTTCTCTGACATCACACTTTCCTGAGAATATGCATCCTTCCCAACAGTAACCAATCCCCTCACCCCACCTTGCTACCAATTCACTACTAAGAATGAAAGCCTGGGCTATAACCTCTAGAGCTATTCTCTCTGGGCAGAACCTTAAGGACAGAGGTACTGGATGTTTGTATGAGGAAAGGGGACTTGAGGAAGATCCTGGTTGTACACCATGTCATGTATACCACATGAGACAGGAACATCCCCCCCCAAAAAAAAAAAAACAAACAACAACAACAACAAAAAAAAAAAACTTCCTTTGTAATCTATAACTCTTCTTCAAAAAAAACTGCACAATATGGAAAGACATGTAGCTTGGATCTTGGACAAAAGACTGAAAGTATAAGGGGTAAACTTAAAAGTTACAGGGCCTTCCCAAATCTTATTGCTATATCTCTGGAGGAGGGTTCCAAATCCACTATGGATTTGCCATGGGTTGTGTTCCCAGTCTGTTGCAATTCTGAGGAACAACATTCTTTGGCTCATTCCTTAATCATCAAAGTGAGATAGTCTGGGATTCATTCTCATACTCCACTCTTCTCATCTCTAATATCTGAGATTTGGCAAGCAGGCCCTAGGCCTTCCTTGGTTCCCTTCCCTCTGTAATTTTATAATTCCAAATCTGTTTTCTCTGTCTTTGTATTTACAAATTAGTCTTTCTATACACCCTCCCTCTAGGCCCTCAAACTTTTTTTTCCCTTCTTCTTCTGAGACCATTTTTAGTATCTATTGTAAGAGTCTTGTATCTATTCTAAGGGTCAGTATTCTGGTATAAATGCATTATAGGTTATATGAGAGTTATGGAATCACATAAGTGTCAGTTCTCTAGAAGAAACCTTAGAAAATAGCTACTCTTAGTTCTTAGCACAGTGACTGGCACATAGTAGGCACTTAATATATATTTTTTGGTATTATGCTGTATTATCTCCTTCATTTTGCAGATGCATAAACAAACTCAGAGAAGGGATATATTTTGTTTAAGATCACATAACCATTATGTATGAGGCAAAGCCAAGACTAGGATTCAGGACACCTGCATCTCAGTCCAGGACTCTGTCATTGTACCACCTTGCTTCTCAAAATAAATAAAACTTAGCATCACCTACAAATGTAGCAATACCTCCTTCAGATCTTTCCTCTTTCTCCCATCTATTTAAAAATATTCTGAAAAGGATGATTCCAACACTGATTCCTGGGGGGTCCACTATTTGCATTAGACTTGGCCCCTGACCTCAGAAGCCTTCATTCCTAAAGAGGAGATGTCCCCAACCCAGCAAACCCAACCTCATGACTTCTCTGTTATGCTAAGAAGGATACCAATCTCCAAGAATCTATAAAATAGGTAAAAATTTGGAGATATCTGTAAAGTCTTCCCCATTACCCAGGGTCCCCAGCCCCAGAATCTCCTCTCTTCCTGTTTCTCCTAACATTAACTCTGGACTGGCAAACACTCTAATTGAGCTCAAGGGTTGCCTTGAGCGAAGACACAGGACAACATGGGAGTATGTGTGGGATGAGTCTTTGGCTTTCCTCTTAAACAAGGGAAGCAATGGAGCATTCAAAATTTTGGTTCATGACTAAGGTTGATGGTCATGAACCAAAGGAACTGAGGTCATGGTAGAAGTGAGAAGTGCTTGATTGGAAAGCATGAATATCAGCACCTCTGAAGGAAAAGGAGACTAAATGTTCCAGTCCTCAGATCCTAGCACTGGCAGTGGGAAAGATATAGGGAGGGCACAAGAAAGGGAAGATGAGAATAGAGAAGCTGGGGAGAACACAGAGGGAAAGGCAGGACTCTGAGGGGATGGGGAGACACTTCAATCTCTTTTCCCTCTGTGCTTAGGGCAATTCTCCACCCAGGCCCAAGGAGAGCTGGAGAAATAAGACTTAGAAAGGGAGAACCAGGCATCTGGGAAAGGAGAGAGAGAAAAGGGCTGCTACTTGGGCCCCTATCCCAGAGAGGCTGTGTCTGGTGGCCATTCTCCAGAATGGGATATCTGGGACCCTCTGAGATGTGTTTTGATTGGTTCTGAGGAGGATGAGACCTGGAGATTGTACAAGCTGGGAGGGTTTAAGAGCTTCAAGGTCCATGCCCTCCAAAAGACCTCCCATTCACAGTCTTGGGATGAGGTGAATAATAGGATTATCAACTCAGGGCTTGAAGAGACTCAGAGGTCTACTAGTCTAAAGTTTTCATTTTACCAAGAAGGAAACTGAGTTTTATGGAGGTTTAAGTGATTGGCTCAAGGTCACACAGTCAGTAAACAACAGAGGAGGGGTTTGAACCCAGAGCCTCTGACTCCAGAGTCAGTGCTCTTTCTAACATACCATGATACCTCCCAAGCATCCAAGTGAGTTCTCTAAAGGAACAAATAGAGCTAAGGGCTGAGCGCCCATTGGCTCACTCTCAGGATTGGGAAGTATACTCAAAGAGACTCCAGTGGACTGACCTATGCCTACTTCCTAGGCACCTGGCCTAGGGAGATGTGTTAGTAAGCACAGGGACAGTTCCAGGGCAGGGGACTCCAAGCCAAGGTGCAGAGGTAACAGCCCTGCTTGGAGCCCCCCATGCCCAGCCCCAGGGGCTCCTGGAGGCAGGGGCAGGGTGGTGTTTGCAGAACTCCAGGTTATGTGACCCTTTGCCAGTAGGGATGACACGTGGGAGATTTTGACTATGGCAAAGCACGTGAAATGAACCAAGTACAGATTGGGTTGGGCGCTCGTCAGACATGGTGATGCCAGCCATGGCACAATGGAAAGAGAAGGGTGTTTAACACATAGGAGCTACAGACACTGCGGCCCTGCCCCAGGCGGCTTCTGCCCTCTGCTCCTCCCTCAACCTGCCCTGTCCCCCTCACCTTGGACTCCCGTTCCTCCAGAAGGGTTTCTAGGCGTTTTTGGGCTGCCCGGCCCTCATGGTCATCACTGACGATGAGGATGATGTGGTTCCAGCTGTAGACACGCATCATTTCAAACCAGACATTTGATTGGTGGGAGTATGGAGGCACAGTCCGAAGGAAGCTCAAGTGGATGCTCTGTAGGAGGCACAGGAGAGACTGAGGAGCACAGAAACTCTGTGTGTGTGTGTGTGTGTGTGTGTGTGTGTGTGTGTGTGTATGTGTGTGTGTGTGTGTGTGGTGTAGGAACTAGGGGTGAGGAGCTGGGACTCAGGACCATTTGTAGGTCAAAGGAACAAGTGGCCAGAAGGACTTGAGTTCTATAGTCTGGGGCTGTGGAGACCAGGAAGAGACAGAGTCCCGGTGCCTGAGAGGTTGAGGAGAGCAGAGGCTTGAGGGGAATTGGGATTACAGGGGGTCAAAATCAAGCAAAGGGTACCTAATTGAGATGAAGTCGGGGATCCAATTGGAAACTTAGAGGGCAGACATTTTCACCCAAATCCTCCCATTCTCCCCAATTCATGCCACCACTGGCCAGGCCAACACTTACCGGTCTAAGAGACTGGGCATTGTGCCAGCCATGGGATCCCTCTGGGCATCCACTCTGTCTCTATTCTCCCGATCCCCATACCTTTTGTTTCCCTCCCATACCTTAGAACCTTTAGCTAGAAAGTCCCTCAAAGGCCATCCAGCCCAACTTTAACCCAACACTAGATTGCTTATGTACAGCATCCTTGTCAAATGATGATTGAACCTTTGCTCAAATATTTCAAGTGACAGAATGCCAAGATAGCCCATTCTAGTTTCAAACAGTTCTTTTTGTGAAAAACTCATTTATTTTAAATCAATATCTGTCTTCCTGTAGCTTTTGCCTATTGGTCCTGGGTTCTGATCTTTGGGAAAACACAGTCTGGTCTCTTCTACAGGACAAACCTTTGGATATTTGAAGAAAACAATTATGTCTCCTTGTAGTTTTTCTTCTCTGGACTAAACATTCCAAATTCCTTCACTATATGCTTTTGTCCCCATGTGATTTGATTTCAAGTTCTCTCATCATACTTGTCACTCTTCTCGAGAAATGCTCAAAATCATCAATGTATCTTCTAAAATCTGAATCCCTAACCTGAACACAGTGCTCCAGATGTAGCTAGATGAGAGCACGGTACAGTGGGACTATGACTTCCTTCATTTTGGTTATTGTATTTCTTTTAATGTAACCTAAGATTATATTAAGGATTTTTTATGGTCATTGTATTACACTGTTAACTGATAGCAAGCAAACAGTTTACTAAAATTCCCATGTCTTTTCCACATGACCTATTGTTTACTCGCTCCCCTTATTTTATATTTGTGTGGATGATTTTTTAAAAATTCAAATGTCTATGATTCTAAGATCTTGAGATCGTTTTGAAACTTGGGAGTACAATACACAGGCCTAAGCAATGAGAGAGGCTGTGTGTATGTGGGCTAAGGGTTACTGTGTTCTGTGGCATAAGGAATAGGGAAAAAATTTCTTGCTAATACAACTTCTACCTACCTACTTATGTGCATCTCCCTTTTAGCTATGGCAAAAAAAAATGAAAGCCAACTTCAAATATTTGACGATTAAGATGTTAAATTTGGGGCAGCTAGGTGGTACAGTTTACCACCTAGCTGCCCCAAATTTAACATGGTTAGAACACCAGCCCTGAAGTCAGGAGGACCTGAGTTCAAATCTGAACTCAAACACTTAATATTTCCTAGCTGTGTGACCTTCAGCAAGTCACTTAACCCCAATTGTCTCAGCAAAAAAACCCCAAAAAACACATTAAACTTTTCCCATTTGTCTTTAGAGGGCAGGACCAGTACCAGTGGGTAGAAGTGACATAGCAGGTCAACATGAGTTTAATATAAAGGGCTTCCAATTGTCTCTCTCTCTCTCTAGCAATGCTGGCTTTCCTCATCCTCTGCTGACATGGTCACTGTTGCCACCCCCACTGGACCTCCATGCATGTGTTTATCTCTGCCTGTGCTGATAGAGGCATGGAAAAATCATTCCTTCCTGTTTCAGTCAAGACAAGGTTGGAATTTGTAAAAGGGACTTTCACTAAGAGATGACAAAATCAAAATTACCAGCTACACCCACCCATACCCATCATCAATTGAACAACAAATAACCTCAACAACCACAAAGTCAGAGAAATCAGTGAACTTTCTAGAATCCACTTCTCTGATCCAAACCTAGCAAAAACTGTCCATAGATAGTTTCAGTTGTGGTTTTCAGTCTTTAGTTCTTTCTTCTATCTCAGCCCTTTCTGGGGATATCTAGCCTTGAAACCCTTCTTTTGAGTGTTGAGCATCTGTCCTATCTAGCTTTTTCATTGGATCTTTTCTCCCCAAGTCAGGGGCTGGGTTCTGAGACTACTAAACTGATTAGTATTTGTTCAATTGCCAAGATGTTTTTACAGTCAGAAAAAAGACATACTATAGATGATTTCATTGGAATCTGGGGCAGACAGTCCCTTCTTTTTTAGCACACTTTCCCCTGTACTAACTGAAGGGCATAGAGTTCATTTAGAAGATTCTCCTTCCTTTCTGAGCTTTATAAGATGAAAAGACTGTTTTCTCTGTGCCTAATTTCCCCCCCCCCCCATTCTGTGATTTTTTAGGACTGAGGAACTCCTGGAGAGGGTGCCTGAGGGACACTCCTTGATCCAGGGATGTACTCCACCTAGACATCCAGTTCTTATAGCTCCCAGAGGCATCTGTTTGATTTAGGGATTGTGTTTGTCATGGTGCTTAACCACTCCAGTGTCCTGTAAATGATCCATGAGCAGAATGAAGGATTTTCCCAAGATATGCATGCATAGTTTTTAAATGATGGTAGTGAAGGGAACTGGGTGGGTGGGAGATTCTATAGAGCCCAGATATGAAAGAACTCTCTTCATCCAGAACTATCTCTCAGGGAATGGATCTTGGAGAAATCACTTTTTATCTCGAGGACTCAATTTCTCTATCTGTACAAGGAGTGAGTTGGATTAACGATTTTATCTCTAAAGTCCCTTTTAGCCTGAAGTTCACTACATTTTCATTGGTCCTTTAATGCAATGGGTACTTTTCTGCCTCCAAATCTGGAATGCCCCTCTATATACTTTCTACTTATTTAAATTCTTCCTATTTTTAAAATCCCAATTCATATCTCTGGGCCCCTCTTCCTCAAAAAGCCCCCTGACAGGTCCAGGACATAATGTTCTTTGTCTACTCATTTCCCTGAAGGCTACTAAATTGAAGCATTTGTTGGCAATTGATCTAGAAAGATCTTGAATTACTTATCTTTTCTTGTGCTTGGTCAGTCTTCAGGGCATGGGACTGCTCCCACCGTCTTTGTCTCCCCAGCATAAAGCACAGTAAGCATTCAATAAACATGTGTTGATTGATTAATGAGGGAAGGAGTTCAATCAGTTTATTCCTCACTGTGTAAAGTGGATTTACTTGGTCCTGCAGCTGACTCCTTTTTGTTCCAACATTAACTCCCTGGAATTTGGTGGGGGTGGGAATGGGGGTGGTGGAGAGGTGTCTCCACTCTGCCTCAGCTAGTTCAGTCCTGAGTTGGGGCTGCACTTTAACATCCCTTTGTATAATCTCAGAGAAAATTGCTGGCCCTTCAGTAGAGCAACACAGGAGTAAGGGATGATAGAGGCAGGGAAAGATCATTAAAGTACTTTCTATGGTACTTTAGTAGACAAATTGTGATATTTGGTTATATAACATGGCAATTTTGCTAGCAGACGTTTGCTAGCAGATAGGCATTGGCTTCCCTTTCCTAGAAGAGGAAGAAATTCTTCATCCAATCATCATCTAGGGCAAGGGTGTGAAGAAGGCACTGAGCATTGGGTACGATTTCTTGGCTATCCTAATTGCTGGCTTTGGGCTAAAAAACCTTGGAAATAACCCTTATATCATCTTGGGAATGCTGGGCAGTCTAGTGGGCCAGTTATTGCCAACCTTAGACTAGGATACTCTCCCCCATCCTCCGGTTCCTCCCAGGGTCAAGCTTAGATCTGAAAGGAAACAGTTTGGACCCCACATCCATGAGGAGGCTGGAAGAGCCGGTGGTGCCTCAGGACCACTAGTTCTTAGGTTCCTCCTATATACCACCACTCACCTACTGCCCCTTCTCAGACCCGATTTTCTTCCTCTCTTGCTCACTTCTGGCCCCCAGATTCCTTGAGGCCTGAGGTTATCAGTCAGGTGTCTCTAGCCACAGAACTGCCCACAGGCCAGTTCTCCCCCAGTCTGACACAATGCAGGGCAGAGTGCTGACCAGGGCATCGAGGGGCACATGCGGGAGTTACCTTGTCAGAGTAGATGGACATGCGGGTGGTGAGCCCCAGGACGGGGATGCGGTAGAAGCCGGCTGTGTAGGAGACGGGGGTTGGAGTGAAGTGGTCGTTGGGGGTAGGTGGGTGACTAACTAAGATTGCGTAGACCTGTGGACATAGGATATGAGGTCAGTGGAGGTTGTGGGTCTGGGGGGGCCCAGGCATGCCAGCCAGCACTGCCTGTGAGCCCTCCCTCCCACCATATTGGCTGATGACAAACGGAGGCCGAGGCAAGCAAGCAGAAGTTGAGTCCGCTGATGTCAGAGAATGTAGAAACTAGGGCTGAGGGAAATAAGAAAAATCAGAGGAGGTTGCCAATCATCAACAATATCCACATATGGACACACCCGACTTGCATGCATACATTGCCTAAAATATATATAACCACATACAGAGACCCCCCTCATCCTTACCCTGGTCTCCTGCATAGTATACAATTACATACAGGCACATGTCATAATAATGGTAATGATAGCTGGCATTTATGTAATCTGTTAACATTCCCAAAGTGTTTTATATACAAGATTTCATTAGAACCTCATTATAACACTGACTATAAAGCCCCCTCTGAGACCATTAGAGGAAAATGACAGAGCCCACCATGAGCAGAGCCTTAGCTAAGATTCAGAGAAGCAGAGGTAAGAGATAATAAACTAACAGCATCAGCTTCAATACTGATCATTAGTGGCCCTTCAGGCATACCTGCCTGCTTTGGCCATACTGTTGTTGAGCCACTCAAGAGATGCAGAAATTGGGGAGTGGAGAGCATCTGAGGAGGTTGGGAGCTCACAAGGTAATACAGGGTCTGATTGATAGTTTTGGAGAAGAAGCTCAGACCTTCAGGGAAAGGGGTGTTTCCCTGTTTCTTGTTATAACGTCTGACTCAGAGCCTGCCCACCCTGAGGAAGGCGTAGGAGTGAGAATACTGAGCTGGAAAGAAAAGGGTACAGATCAAATCCCCAGAATAGCATTGAAATCCTCCTCCACCTCCTTTCTTTCCCCATCCAATTGTGAGAACTTAATGGTTGAAGGGAACACAAAGGGGCCATCCTAACTGAGGAGAGCCAATTTCTAGCCCCTGAACTCTTCCTGGGAGTGTTGCTCAAACACAGGCTGATTTTCCATAGGTATGAGATCAAGATATCCCCGGAGTTTCCCCAAAGTGATAGATACTAGTTGACGGAACAAATAGTCCCCAGTAATGGAAACCCTCTTTCCCAAAGGCTATTGTGGTAGACCACAGCAATAAAAAAAAAGGTGTGAATCTTGGATATATCATCAAGGGCCTGGGAAGTTGTCTTTTTTTTTCTATCCAAGAAGGACAAGTTCATATATTTCCAATTAAGTATTCAAGCCCTCCTTTTCCTGATTTTTACAATATACACAATAACCTGAGTCCTTCTCCATGAATAGCACTAACTGGTTCACCACCACAGGATATAGGGCTAGAAAAAGCCTAATTTGTCATAGGATCATAGATTCATAACTTTAAGGGATCTTATAGGTCTAGTTTAGAGGGAGCTCCATGGTGGTGGCTCCATGAATAGGGAGCTGAGTGTGGAGTTGGGAAGACTTGAATTCAAAACTGGCCTCTCAGATAGTTACTAGCTATATGAATCTGGGCAAGTCATTTAACCCTTCGTCTGCTTCAGTTTCTTCAACTATAAAATGGGGATAATGATAGCACCTAATATAGCACACTATGACAAAGTAGGATTTATGCCAGGAATGCAGGGCTGGTTCAATATCAGGAAAACTATCATTATAATTGACCATATCAATAACCAAGCTAACAGAAATCATGAGTATCCCAATTGCTGCAGAAAAAGTTTGACAAAATGCAACACCCATTCCTACTTAAAAAAAATTAGAGCATAGGAATAAATGGAGTTTTCCTTAAAATAAGAAGTAGCATCTATCTAAAAACACCAGCAAACCTTATATGTAATGGGGATAAACTGGAAGCATTCTCAATAAGATCAGGAGTGGAACAAAGTTGCCCATTATCACCACTACTCTGCCATATTATACTAGAAATGTTAGCTTTAGAAGAAAGAGAAGAAAAAGAAATTGAAGAGTAGGTAATGAGGAAACAAAATTACCACTCTTTGAAGATATGATGGTATTCTTAGAGAATTCTAAAGAATCAACTAAAAAAACTACTAGAAATAATAACTTCAGCGAAGTCGCAGGATATAAAATAAATCCACACAAATCACTGGCATTTCTATATGTTACCAACAAAGTCCAGAAACAAGAGATAGAGAAATCTCATTTAAAATAACTGTAGATAAGATAAAATATTTGGGAGTCTACCTGCCAAGACAAAGCCAGGAACTATATGAACACAATTGCAAAACACTTTTCACACAAATAAAGTTAGATCTAAATAATAGCATCTAGTAATACTTGTAAAAAGTGTTTAGCACATAGTGTCTAATACATAATTGATGTTAGATAAGTGCTTATTCCCTTCCCTAGTCCAAATCTTTCATTTTTATAGATAAGAAACCAAGGACCAGGTAACTCATATGTCTTGCCCAATGTCACACAAATTAGTAAATAACAGAACCAGGATTCAGACATCAATAAAAGACTGATGTTAAAAATACAGTGCTCTTTCCATGACATCAGGTTACCTCTTAAGTCTTAGAGATGGAGTTTGTGTGTTTGGGGATAGTGAATCTCAGAGAGGAGAAGCAGAATTAGTAGGTCTCTTTAGCCTATTGAACTGGTCTGTACCGGTCCCTGCCCCATTGCATCAACACTCCCAGACAGTGATGTTGGTGAAACAAATCACTGATTACAGATGTGGTCTCATAAATGAGCCCCTGGGAGCTAAACCTTCAGTCTGGCTGTGAGAAGGATGATAAATAGACTGTGGATCTGATTCCTGAAAACATTTTTGGTCCTATCTACCTGTATACTATTCCCCCTTCCTCCACCACTCCTTTGCAGTGTAATCTGGTAACTGGTAATTTGGAGGCATAGATTTAAGTGGCTCCTTTCTCCTCATTCCTCCCCCACAAGAAGCACTGACATAGGGAACAGCTGTTCCCTGCTGGGTGCCTCCGTCTATTCTTCAGCCTCCACAATCTCTGACAGGACAATACTGTTTCACATCCCCTCACCTCCTACTGCTTGGACTTGGCTCTGTGTCAGTTTGGGTACTGGTCTTGGGAGGGAGTCCATAGAGCAAGAAGTACCCCCTCCTACATGAATGGATGTTCTGGAGAGAAGGTCACTGAGTATAACCTGGCACATGAACAGAGAGCTAAGGTGATTCCAGGGGAGTGGCCTCCGGATATAGTGGGTGGACCCTGTGGTGGGCAGGAAGCTGGGGAATGTTTTATTATTTCATCATTAGAATCTTGACATGGACAGTTCCTGAATTATATAGATACACATTGCCTAGAACACCACACTTTGTGAAGGCACCTGTGCCTTAATGTTTCTGTGTCTGAGTATGTCTCTCTGTCTCTGAGTCTCACTGTCTCTTACATAAAGGGCTGCATTGCGGGTAATCTTGGCTTTGTTGGTATTCAAAAGGAAGCTGAGCTCCAGGGGAGGGACAACTTTAGATAGACACAAGAGAAGCTATGTTAACCTACTCTTCCCCTTACTGTATATACCTCCTCCTTCCACCACATACACTTACTTACACACACACACACACACACACACACACACACACACACGATGTATAATCTCTATGTATACTTCATAGAGCCAAGTACATATGTTTGTATATATACATATATGTATACACACATACATGGGTGTGTATATGTGAGTGTGTTTATATATATATATGTATATATATAGTGTGTGTGTGCATGTTTGTGTGTGATAAGTATATGTACCATACACAAAAGAATATACCTCACAAACCTGTGACATTCCCATGCTCACATATTGTGAGCACATGTGAATAATATAAAAATGTTTCATACAAACCCATGTAGAAATACACATGTACCTTGTCCCCATGTATAACAGTTTTATATATATATATGTTGATATATATATATATATATATATATGTAACAGCAACATAGAAAGGCAACCATTTTCTTTTCCCATGTAGATACTAATATTATGATGTATGAAGAGAAGAGAATGGAGAATGAGAGAGACAGAAAGATTTGAAGGAATTAAAAGATAAGACAGAAAAGCACAGTGATGGCCTCAGGTCCTCTCCTAAAGCTCTATTCTGTGAATACATGACTGCTGTTCATGCATTTACACCCAACTAACACACAAACTCTCTCTCTCTCTCTCTCTCTCTCTCTCTCTCTCTCTCTCTCTCTC
>JAJPUD010023051.1:0-16414 GCA_023553655.1 Myrmecobius fasciatus | reverse complement strand
TTTTTTTTTTTTTTTTTTTTTTTTTTTTTTTTTTTTTTTTTTGCTAGGAACGCTGTGTGTTGTGCTTCATGTGGCCCTTTACATCTGAGCAGAATTCCTGTTGTGCTTCACTCTACTCCAGACTATCTTTGTTTAGAATTCCATCCCTGCCACAATTTCCAGTTCTGGAATCATGAACAAATTCTGCCAATGTTACTAGAAAAAGTATTTCAATCTACTCCTCATTGAGTTGCATTCACTCCATTCCTTCATATTTTGCCAAACCAAACTTTCTCTTCCAGTTCTCTATTCCCCCTATGTGTATTGTCTTCCCCATTAGATTGTAGGTTCCTTAAAGGAAGAGAATTCTCGTATTTTTATAACCAGTACTTGTTACAGTGTTTGTACATGTTTACATAACATAGAAAGTGCTTAATGCTTTTCTCATTCATTTATAATAATGACAATACCATCAATGTTCACCTATGTCTTCAATCACATTGAAAAGATCTGACAAAGGATTCTTTGTTTAGAATGCATTTCAAGTGTCACAGATAAATATTTTTATTAGTACAGGCTTCTTCCAAATGCATAAATGAATGCAGGAATTTTTGTCTGTAGCATCTCTTAGTTCTGACTATTCTTAAATGACTCCAACAAGGAACTTGTCATCTTAGCATGCAGAGCCTATCACAGATTGTCAGCTCCAGTTGTTAAAAGTATCATTTTGAGCCAAAATCTTCCTTGCAGCTACCCATTGATCCTACTTTTAGTTAATAGAGCAAGACTATTTCTCTGAAATTATTATTCATTTATTTGAAGACAATTATATCTTACTTCAAATTCACAAAATAGCTTCATAAACAGACATTGAAAATGACTTAAATTTTGGGCCCCTAAGCTTTTAAACAAGCATGATTTCTTTTACCTTTCTTCATGGTTCTATTTTCAATCTTGTTGATTTCTTTAGTCATGCCTTGATGAGGTTCAAATGCTTAAAAAAAAACAAAACAAAACAAAACAAAAAAAAAAAAAGGTTGTGGTATGGTAGAAAGAAGAATGACCTGGGAGCTAGGATCTTGAGTTCCAGTCCTGGTTCTGCTGCTGACTTGTTTAAATAATCCACTTCTTACGGCATCTACACCTCATTCTATCTTGTATTACAATTATTTGTGTGTACGTCATACTTCTCCTACCCCAATTAGACCATAAACTATAAGCAACTAGGCATCACTGAAAATAGAATGCTAGCCATCAAATCAAGAAGAGTTTAATACAAATCAGAATTATGACTCTGAGCAAGTTATTTAACTTCTGCTTGAATCAGTTTCTTCATCTATAAAATGGGGTACCTACCTCCCAGGCCTGTGGTGAGGATTAAATGAGATATTTGTAAAGCTCTTAGCAGAGTGCCTGAATCATAGTATTTAATAAAAGCTTGTTTCCTTCTTTAAACTCCTCAAAGCCCCTTCACATTTTCTAAGTATATGAGAATGCAGTTACAGGTGCTCAAGACTGATAGGTAAGTTAAGAAAGGCTTTTAA
This sequence comes from Myrmecobius fasciatus, assembly GCA_023553655.1. Taxonomy (NCBI): domain Eukaryota; kingdom Metazoa; phylum Chordata; class Mammalia; order Dasyuromorphia; family Myrmecobiidae; genus Myrmecobius; species Myrmecobius fasciatus. Next base: position 14,891 of record JAJPUD010023051.1, on the reverse strand, counting down.
GCTAATTTAAAAACATGGATAAAAACAAATTATCTCTAAGTGTTAGAAAAAATTCATACCATTACAGGAAGGCACAGTGGTATGAATTTTTAAACATTAAGAATATCAATACACATAACTGAAAATTAAAATGCAGCCACTATACCAAGTATTTTTTAAGACAAATGATCTGTGTCTCATTTTGATGACTAGGAGAGGATCTCCAGGCTACTTAGTATCTGTTTTGCTATTAACTTGTTAAAATATCCTTTTGGAATTAACTTTGGAAGTTGCTTTATCATTCTGGACCTTCCTATTCATCCATCTATATATAAAAAAAAGGAGAAGGATGAATTGCCTGATCACTAAAAGATTTTTCAAGTTACAAAATGTCATGAACTTAAGAAATGGTTTGGTGTAGTGCTTCAGTCCCTGCCAACCAGTCAAGATTCTAAATGTTAGCCACATATAGACGAAAGCCTACCAAAAAAAAAAAATCAGGATCAAGAAATAGAAAGTTATTTGTAAGGAGGGCAGTTTGGTTGTCAAGTTGAGTGCATAAAGGAAATTAACCTGGAAAGAAAAGAAAGCTATATTCAGATCACCAAGGGCTTTAAAAACCAAGGGAGTTTATATTTTATCCTAGAGAGGAAAGGCAATAACTAAAGAGTGGGATGTATGGAAGAAGGTTGAGAAAGAGGATGTTGAGAATCCAATTAGGAATATAATCCAATCATTGTAGTATTACAATTCAATCAATACATGTTTAGGATTTGAACAATTAAGGTATGTAAGTGGAGCAAAAGGGGGAGATGAAAAATAGATTGTAGAAGTGTATGGAATATAACTTAACAAGTGAGTGAATTTGTGCGGCAAAAAGAAAAAGCCTAGGATGACTAGCATGGTAGAGCAAAAACTGGACATAAAGACAAAATTTCCTGAAATTTTGCAATATAATAGTTCGGGACAGAAAACATTACAACTAACTGAACTTATAGTGTAAAATTCGAACGATATTAACGGCTTCTTACATACACATTGCTTTACAATTAACAATTTTCCCACAACTCCCTTTTGAGAGCAATCATTTGTGTAACAGTTTCAATGGTAAAGACGGGGAAACCAGCTGAGATTGAAAACCATTATTTAGCCTCCACTTCCAAATTCCACAGCCACTTCCTCTTCTCTTCTATTGCAGTGAGAAAGAGGATACCACTCTGCTCCCAATAAAAGGGATCTGGTAATAAATGGTCAAGAAAAAATAGGGGAAAAAAAAGAAACTTTGATGTGGGTGGGGGAGGAAATTATTTTTTAGATTTTAAGACAATGAGCCCTTAAGAACATTAAATAAGAGTTTTCTGTCCACTAATCCATAAATTTAACTATTTGTGTCTACGTCGTAGTAGAATAATTTCTGAGACTCAAGAAAAATTGTTGCATCTCACAGTATCTTTTTTCTGATTTATATGGAAAGGGGAAATTATTGGTCAGTATATGCGACCAGGTATCTGTAAAGATTCTATCTTTTACTCGTTCTAACTTGTTCATCCGACTCCTCTGAGTGAAGATAATACCTCCAGTTTCTCAGGCTGTGGGAGACATCTGGGTACAAATGGAGAGACAGGGAGCTCTCCCATAATTGGCCAGGGGGAAGGGCCTTAGGCGGGGCCAGACTGAGGGAGGCCGGGGGCTGCAACTGATCTAAAGATTGGAGCTACTCCAGGTTGATAATCTTCCAGCCTTTTTCTACCCAATCTGAGAGGACTCCAGTGCGGGGCAGCATATACTTGAGGCACTGTGCTGTAGAGATGGATTTCAACTGAGGAGCGGCGCACGCATTTTAGCAAAGCTCCTGCTACCAATCACCCTAAGCTGTTGGACTCTAAGCTGAAGCTGCAAAGACTGTGGATTCCCTGAATTTAGAGCTCGGAGGTCTCTTCTGCTCTTAATTCAGTGGGAGTCGGAAAAAGGAACACCTAGCAGACATTAAAGGGGGCGGAGGCGTTTATTTTCTTTTTATCCTCGGGGCTATCCTGCTGTAGCCAGATTTGACTTGCATCAGGACTTCATGTACAAAACGACGCTGGGAGAAAGGGACAGTCCTATATTAGGTTCAGTGGCTTGGGTTCCAATGGGCTTTGCAGCTGATGGGATACCTCCTCAGAGAAGGTTAAAGATTTGTCCAGTCTCCATGCTAGGGTGATGAATCAACTAATCTTGCCAGAACTATTGGCAAAAAGAGGAGCTGCCTGAGTTCTCTCCGCTGGAATCACATTAACAAAAAGATATCCCCGTAACTAGTTTCTCGTTCACCTGCCCCCCTCCCCAAATCTACAAACCTGGAAAAAACTTCCAGCCTCCTCCCCTTCCTAGAGGATGGAGGATCAGTGTAAAGAGTGACCAGCTTCCGCCCTTTTTAAACCTAGAAGATTGACCATCCCCTCGACTTGGCCAAAGTGAGCTTTTTTCCCCCTCCCCTTCCTCTCGGACATCTCCACCCCTCACCCCCCTTCTCAATTCCCTCCTCCCTCTGGACGAGGGCGGAGGAGAGGAGGGGGTGTCCTGGTCGTCATGACAGAGCTGAAGGCAAAGGATCTCCGGACTCCCCCACGTGGCGGATGGTGCACCTTCCCCCTCCCAGGTTGAATCCCCCCTTTTGGGTCACCCGGACCCTGACCCTTTCCAATCCATCCAGAACTTGGAAAACCCTCCGGTGGTCACGGCGCTCCCCATATCCTTGGACGGATTGCTCTTCAACCGAAGCAGCGACGAAGAGGAGCCACCGGACGGGAAGGAGGAAGGTGAACGGGTGCTGCCCGAAGTGGACCGCGCTTATCCAGTTGGAGCAGGATTAGGCGGGGGAGGCAGAGGAGAAAGAAGTAGCAGTGTCCGACCCCCAGATAAGGACAGCGGGCTGCTGGACAGTGTCCTGGACACGCTGCTGGCGTCCCCGGGGCCAGGACACGGTCACGCCAGCCCCCCCGCTTGCGTCGCCACCCCCTGGTGCCTCTTTGGCACCGAGCTCCCTGAAGACCCTGGGGCCGCCCCTTCATCCCAGGGGGCGCTGCCGCCGCTCATGAACCGGCTGCCGGGTAAGGAAGGAGAAGTCTCAGGTGCTGCTGCCCTGCAAAAAGTCCCGCCGGGAGGGCCGCCCTCTTCAAGGCCGCTGCTGGCGGCCAGCCCCCAGTGGCCCGAAGCAGCCGCTAAGCCGCCAGCGTCGTCACGGGACGAGGATGGGCCCGAGAGCTCGGCAGGGCACCTCCCCAAGGGCAGATCCAGGGCCTTAGCCGGCGGCGGGGTGGTGGCAGCGGCAGTGGCCACAACCCCTACTCTGCAGCCCGCAGGAGACGTGCCACAGGCGTGCAGGGACGATCTTCGCTTCTCCGCGCCCAGAGCCGGCCCTGTGGCCGAGCTGGACCCTTCGACGGCCCCGGGGCGCTCCCCATTGGCCGCCTCGCTGATGGACTTCATCCACCTGCCCATCCTGCCGATCAACCCAGCCTTCTTGGCGGCCCGCACCCGGCACCTGCTGGAAGTGGAGGGCTTCGAGGGCGGTGCCGGAGCTTTCACACAGCCCCGGGACTCACCCACCTCCTCGTCCACCCCAGGAGCTGGGGGCGACTTTCCCGACTGCGCCTTCCAGCCGGACTCAGAGCCCAAGGAAGACACATACCCGCTGTATGGAGATTTCCAGCCCCCGGCGCTGAAGATTAAGGAGGAGGAGGAAGGTGGAGACAGTGCAACCCGCTCCCCGCGCTCTTACCTAGTGCCCGGCCCCAATCCGGCTGTCGGCCCAGACTATGCACTGGGACCCCAGCTGCCCCCGCCGCCGCAGCCGCCGCCGCCCCAGCCGCGGGCGCCCTCGTCTAGACCCGGGGACTTGTCTGCAGCCCCCGCCAATGCCTCAGCCAGCGTTTCCTCCTCATCTGCGTCCTCCTCATCCTCCTCTTCATCCTCCTCCTCCTCATCTGCCGCCGCCACCTCACTCTCCACCCTGGAGTGCATCCTTTACAAAGCCGAGTCCACACAGCCTCAGCCCGGCCCTTTCGGGCCCCTTCATTGCAAAGGGCCGAGCGGAGCCGGCTGCCTTGTGCCACGGGACAGCCTGCCCTCCACCTCGACCTCGGCTGCCGCCGGCCCCGCCTCAGCCCTCTACCAGCCGCTGGGGCTGAACGGGCTTCCGCAGCTGGGCTACCAGGCAGCCGTTCTGAAAGAGGGCTTACCTCAGGTCTATCCTCCCTATCTGAACTATCTGAGGTGAGTGGGGCAGAAGAGAAGCGGACTGGGGCGGAGGGCCTGCCTGCGGTAATGTCCTGGAATTTGGGTAGGGGAAGAGGGTATCGAAAGTGCCAAGGTCGGGGTGGCGGGGGGGGGTAAGGGCGGGATGGGGGTAAATAGGAGAACTGGTATGTGATCCAGCGGTGCCACTTATAATATTCTGAGAAAATAACGGTCGCAACCTCACGCCTCACTCTTGACTCTATTACCAGGGAGCATGTAGGACCTGTCCTGGAGGTTGGGCTTGGGGGAAGAAGGGAATAAAAATTTGCCTTCCCCCCCCCCCTTTCCTCTTCATTTGCTCCGCATCTGGTGTTCGGAGGTTAGCCTCCGGGAAGGGGCTTGAGGGTGTCTGGGGGACCCGAAAGGCTTTGGTAAAACTTTGGAACTCAGCTAGAACCTGCCAGCACCACCCCTCAAAAAATGTGCCGCGTCACTCTTTGGGTCAAATCTAGGTGGCAGGGTGCAGAAGCGGCCACAGGGATTTGAGGGGAGAGAGCGAATTCTCGAGGGTTATGGTGGTTTTCCTTGTTTTAACTTGGGGCTTTTCAGTTTCCTGTTGGAATTGAGTTAGTGTGAAGAGCGGCACACCAGAAACGAAAGTAGAAAAATCGTATGCTAAAGGAGCACTTAGTTTTCCAGAGGATCTTAAAAAATAAAATCATGTTTCTTGAAAATAAAATTTTGCATCTGGCATAGGTGTGGCAGTTAACGCCCTGCTAGGTACTCTGAAGTGCAGACCATTAGTTTATGTAAAATTGCCAAACAAAACTACAAAGTTTCCCAGTTACCTGAGCCCTGAAAGTACTTATAAAAGTGATAGTTTTATGTACTTTACATCAGTTGGTTAGATAGGTGCAAGTGTGCATGTACTAAAGTCTATTCGGCTTTTCTTTCTTGTTCTACAGGTAAATTGTCTCAGGGGTAAAGGAAAGAGCACATTTCAAAGAACTCTTTGGAGCTTTTAAAAAACTTTTACCCGTTATTTATTTATTTATTTTAAAGAAAGCAGATTAGCATTTCAGCTGACAGCTTCTGACTTAAAAGTTTATTAGTAAATAATTCATTTTTGCTATGGGTATTGCCTTTCCCAGGCATCATGTCTTCCTCACTCATTTGTTGACCTAGCTGGTGCTATTGATTGACTAAAAAGTTTGTATCTGTGAAGATTTTAACAAATGAATACTCTTTATAAAGTTTATAAAGATAAGGGAATTTGAAACTGTTCATCAGTACATTTTAAATTAATTACATTTTGATTTGGAATTATTGGATTTTTGTTCTATGTATAAAAATTAACACTGAACTCAGTAGTTTTAAATAATTCACTGTTGAACATTGATAATGCCATCATACTTTTTATTTAATTCAAAGGCCAGATACAGAAGCCAGCCAGAGTCCTCAATATGGTTTTGAATCATTACCTCAAAAGATTTGTTTAATCTGTGGTGATGAAGCTTCTGGTTGTCACTATGGAGTCCTTACCTGTGGAAGCTGTAAGGTCTTCTTTAAAAGGGCAATGGAAGGTAAGACTATTTACATTTTGTTGTTATACTGATGGAAATGGAACTAATCTTCATTTCAAACTTCTAAATATCCTTACTTCTAAGAAGATAAAATCTAATTTAAAATATTTTGTGTATTTATTTTTAAAATTTGGTCTTTACCATTTAAAAACAGAACCTAGTAAAAGTTTTATACCTTTCAGACCATTTGATAGATTGAATATGAAGTATTATTGTGCTGGTAGAATTATTACTAATTAAATTTGATTTTAGCAATCCAAAGAAAACATTTTTATTTAATTCATATTTTTCCTCTTAAATACTTAAATTAAATTTCTGATGAATAGAAAAAAATTTAATGAGCTAATGGGATCCCATGGCATGTAATATTTTAAAATAAGTTAAAATATTAATCTCTAAGGTGGACTTCAATTATTTTATGTTTTGCTTTTTCACTGCATTAATGTACTGTCCTTTTCTGTGAAAGTTGCACAATAAAGTCATTTTTTGAACACTTTGAAAATCGTTTCCTTTTTACAATGCAGATATTATATAGAATACTTTGTTTTGGTATAACTTTACACATATTAACTCAAATTGAGATAAATTTGTATACCAAGTGAAGAGATGTAATTTATAGAGTTGTTTTACTGTGAATAACATATGCTATTTATTTTGTAGTGGCGAAGTTAAAAAAGAAACAACTTCAAGTTCATTGAACCAGTTATCATTTAGGAATGTATCATAAAATTCTCAAATAGACTTTTAGAGAAAACATTTTAAGTTAACTTTGCACTTATGCTCTAGACAAACACATTTATATTTAAAAACAAGATATTTTTGCACCTAACAACATCCACAGCAGTAAAACCATTTTATTTTTAATCTGCTCATACACAATCTTGGATTCTTCACAAAGGAGTGGAATGACTAAGTTATATAGCTTAAGAGAGTTATATTTTATCCCTAAGAGTTCTGACCCATTGCTCTCTGATATCAGCTTCTCCTCCTCCCTTTTACCTGAAGGCAGGAATTTCAGGTCTAAGAGACTTCATAAAAGAGGGGAAGTAAAATATGGCAACTTCTTGATGCTTTCAGATGGGTTTAAAACACATTATTCACAAAGGTGTGGTGACTTTTAAAAATGCATTTAATCAAAAAATATACTGTGGGTTCCACAAGAGAATTAAATATTTGAAATTGTGCAGAATTGAGATATTTATCAATATTTAAATATTTTTAAGAAAATGGCTTAATTATATATTTCTAAACCATGGTCTATTTATGCATTTATAAGGATATACAAAGTCCTTCACCTATTACTATATGTTAATAATATTTATCAAAATTTAACAAAAGAAATATTTGTATGAGAACCCATTCACTTATATCAATTTGTCATTATTTCCCAACTTTTAAACATGCATTTATAGGTTAGATTCTCTGGTTTTTAACAACTTTTATGAATAAAAGTCTCAAATTCTTAAAGTATCTGGAGGTTGCCCCCTTTATAATATAACCATTAATGAAAAAGGATGCTTTTTAAGTGAAAGTGTCTGAAGTATAAAGTATCATTTTTAATTATCACTATATATTTTAATTCACCTTCCCTTTCATTCCTACTTTCCTTGCTTTTAACTTTTTTCTATCATTTTTAACCTTTTTGTTCTATTATTTATACACCAATACTCTTACCTTTGCTCATTCCTAAACTGAATCAGATCAGTCACCCAAATGCTGGATTATATTCCATTTTCTCTCTTCCTGTTTTCAATATCCATATGTTGTTAAAGATGGTCAAAAATTATCTTGACTAAATCCACAATAAATTCATACTATTAATCTACCTCTAGTTTTTCCACTTTAAAACATTTTATATATAATGTCAAGTTAATCTTCCTATTACACAGAATTGACCAAATGATTCCTCTGTTTGAAAATCTTCAATGGCTGCAATCAATGCATCTCAAGGTCAGAGATACACCACTGAAAGATCTTAGATCTGTACAGAAAAAGACCTTAGAAATCATCTACAATTCTATGATCCTATGAAAACAGCTATATATTAAATATTTAATGTAGTACAGAATTTCATTTTCAAAAGGGAAAAAATAGTGTGTTGGAATGGTACAAAAAAAAAAAACTTCAAGTGGTAGTTGCCTTGAGAAATAGAATTTACATGGAAAAAAAGAGTGGAAGATAACTTTTAAGGTTAGGCATATCATGAACAAATGTGATAGACTGAGCCAGATGTGTTCAAGGGACTATGAAGAAAGATTGGTCTGGCTCATGTTGGGGATGCATGCATGATAAAGACTAATCCATGAGTGAGTGACCCTATGCCATAAAGAGTACCTGATGACAGTATGAAAAAAAAAAAAGAAAGAAAGAAAGAAGCAAACTTTCCTAGATAGAAGAGAAAGTGATTGGAGGGAAAAGACCAGTTAAGAGACAATTATAGTAATCCAAGCAAGATGTGGAGAGACTAAGATACAGTCAGCGTGGTGACATTGGAAGTGCAGAGATGATTCTGAGGTATAATCAGAAGGATTTGGCAATGGATGTAAGAGATAAGCAAGAGGGAAGTGTCAAGAATAGCTGGTGTTTGAATTTGGGTGACTTTTCTAGCATGATGGCTTAATGCCAGAACACTACCTAACCCAAGTTTAAAATGCTTGTTGAATGAGTGTATGCATTAATGAATAGATGGAAATTTGATGGTTCCATCAAACAAAGAAGGGAAATTGAGAAAAGAAGTAAATTAGAGGGAGAGTCAATGAAATGTATGTTGAATTTGAGATTCCATTGAGATATCCAGTTGTAAACATTGAACAGCAAAACTGGAATTTAAAAGAAAGATGAGTTCTGGATATAGAGATTTAGAAGTCATCTGTATGGAGATGATAATTAAACCAGTAGAATCAGTCAATCCATAAGCATTTATTAATATATTACTATATTCCAGATACTGCCAAACCTAGGAATACAAAGCAAAACAACAAAAAAGTCATTGTACTTAATGAATTTATATTCTAATGAATGAGATGACCTGTGAAGAAGCATATAGAATAGATAGAAAATAAACTTAGTAGAATTAAAGTAGTAGCAGCTGGAGAGACCCAGAAAAGATTTCCTTTAGGTAGTATTTCAGCTGAGTCTTAAAGGCAGTCGGGAATAAGAAAAAAAGTATGATGAAGTGGGCAGGCACGAAGGTCAGTACCAAAGGCAGTGGAGATCATGAAATGAGTTCCAAAGAAGGAATGAGAGAGCTCTCAGTGGATAATTTCAGTTTTCTCATGAAGGATGTAAAATCATGATCTGAGAAGAGAGAACGATAGTTTGGAGTTAAAATTTGATTTGATTCAATTTAAAATTTATTAAAATTATGTTTTTGTATAAGGCATTGTGCAAGGTGCTGGGGGAATAGATAGAATATTATTTATGTCATCAGCATGTAGAAACAAGGAATATCCCTCACTGAGGGAGATTCAACTAGGCTATGATTTAGTGAGAATTCCTAGAAAGTCACACATGGAAGTTAATCGACTTGCCCATTTGACCCTCTGATTTCCTGCCTTCAAGTTCAGCAATCTATCCTTTTATGCCATAGTGTCCTCCTTGGAGATACAAAGAAAAGAAAATTTCTGTCTGAGGAACTTATTTTCTAGGAGTTATAAATGGGAAAATTCATAAATATGTCAATAAGATAGGCATTGACTGGAAGTGTCAGATAAGGCTTAAGGGAAAATACTGGTTGAGCTAGTGATAGAGAATTTTGAAAAGTGTGAAAGGATTTCAATGCAACACAAAAATTTTAGTGGCCTTGGGCCACATGGTTTTGTAACTTCAGTAATGTTCCGTGATTTAGGAATAGGGGGGAAAAAAGGCTGAATGTAAAAGATGGCATATATTGTTGAATATTGGCAGAGTATAAAAAGGGAAGGACTTAATGAGAGAGTTATGGAAAAATGAAATTAAAGATAGAGCAGGAGTTACAGACTAGTAAAACAGCAGAGAATTGAAGGGAAACAATTTTTAGTGAAGACCAAAAAAGATGTAACTGAATCAGAGAGAAAGGTAAGGACATTCTCTCTGAATGAATAGATTTCAGTTTCGTAGTTCAAGAGAAGCAAATGCAGACACTTGCCATAAATACTTTCCATACAATTTTTGTTCAATCATTTTTCAGTGTGTCCAATGCTTCATGATCCCATTTTGGGATTTTCTTAGTAAAGATACTGGAGTGACTTCCCTTTTTTTTTTTTTTTTTCTCTCCTGAGGCAAGCAGAGTTAAGTGACTTGCCCAGGGTTTGAGTGTCTGAGGCTGGATTTGAACTCATGAAGATGAGTCTTCTAACTAAAGGCCCTGCACACTATGTATACAACTAAAGCTGTCCAAAAGTAGAATAAGCTTTTTTAGAAAATAGTGGATTCCCCTTCACTGGATTCAAGAAAAGGCTAGATGATCACTTCTCATTTGTGTTGTTGAAGTAGTTCTTTGAGGGCTTTGATTAAAGTTAAAGGTGAAGATTAAGGTACTAAATAACCAGTGAGTTCATTTTTAATTGAAATTTTGTGATTCTGTGATTGCTCTGGTAGATGGAACAATTTTAGATTATTATAAGGATTAAAATAAAAGATCCACTTAAGTGGGTGGCTATGAAAAACAGAAATAGAGCTCATAGGACTTTTAAGGTGCTGAATTTCAGATAGGCAACAATGCCAATCCTGAAGTTGTCATGAGTGAGAGCAGAGTTTGGGAGTAGGGAAAAAAAATAACTGTGAACCATTTCCTGTATGGATGATGGGAAAGTGAACTGGAAGTCAGTAGTTGATAGCATAAGGATCCAGACAGGATAATACACTCATGGAATAAAATTCAAAGAAAATTTTCTTGATGAACATGTGGTACAGGGAGAGTTTGGAAATAACAAGGAGCAAGAAATACCCCAGATCTTAATTTTGGGCCATGTATGTTTCAGGTAACATGAGAGGAGTAACCAGGATTTATTTGAAGATGAGCCAAGTGATTAGTGTAGTAATTAGGTGAGAGTCAGATTTCAGTAATCACTTGAAAATAGAGGCAGTATGAGAGAAAAGTAAGATAAGTAATTTTGTTAAAAGTAGAGAAGTGGTTTCAGAGAGCAAACTGGTTAAATAGAATTAAAAAGTATAGAGACTGGTTAGAGTAGGACTGAGCCAGCTAAGGAAAGGGATGAAAGTAAAGAGAGAAATAGCAGGAAAATGGAAATTTCTGCCTATATGTCCTTTATGGATCATGGAGTTTAGAGAAGCAAAAAATAGAAATTTGTCTACATTAAAAGGAGTACAAAGCAAGGAGAAATCTGTAGATTAAGCTGACTTATCAGTCTTACTAAGATACCTTTAAAGAGTTTTCTCAAATGGAATCCTTTCAGTTGGTTGCTCCTAAAAAAAGAAGTAATAAGAGTCTTAAAAGTGTTATTATTACACTCGAGCTCCTTGAGAACAGGGAACTATATTTTCCCTTTATCTTCCTAATATGACAGTATCTGGCATACAGTAGGCAATTAATAAATGCTTCTAGCCTTGATTTGAAGATACTGGTATAAGATTCAGTTTATCAAGCATGAATCTCCTCACCTCCATTGGTCTTTCTCACAAAGTCCAGCATCATTAATTTTTCTTCTTCTTATTCATCACAAGGTTCTTTACCAAGGCTAATCCCTTTAAATGTGCCCTTGTTTGATTTCCCTCCTCCCTCCTCCAGTACCTTGTTCTAATAATCCTTCCTCTTTTTAGCTTCAATCTTTCCCTCTCCACCAGCTTCTCATCTACCTACAAATGTCCTCAAATCTATCCAATTCTGAAAAAAATCTTTGTTTGAATTGAATTTCCCATGAATATTTCATCTAGATGTAGCCCTGTCTCTTTCCTTTCCACTACCAAACTTCTTGAAAAAATACCTTCACTTTCCTGACACTCACCTGCTCCATATAGTCCAGCAGTCTAGCTTCTAACACTTCTGAAATTGCTTGCAAAGGTCATAAAACTAAATCCAGTGACATTTTTTAGCCTTTATCTTCCTTGACCTTCCTGTATTATTGAATAATCTCTACTACCATATCCTCTCTTTTCTTGGATTCAGAATAATTGCATTGTCCCGATTGTGCTCTTGTGTCTATGCTCTTCCTCATGCTTTAGGATAGTTTTCCCAAGTTTTATTCTTTGACTTCTTTATTCTCTTTCCATTCACAATCTCACAGCTCCTCTAACTTTAACTAGTATAATTAGTTAGATAACTCTTTAATCTCACTTCTTAGCTTAAAATGTTAGGCTTCACCTCTATGTCCCTTCAGATCTCTCAAATTCAACATGTCTAAAACTGACCTTATTCTTTTTCTCCCTAAACTTTTCATTCCTTATAATTTCACTGATTCTTTCAGTGGCAGATATCCTGTCTTCTACACATATGCAAGTAACAGAAGATGGACAAAAATGTGTGCTATGAACTTAAAGAACTGAGGCTAATGAAGAAAGGAAGGACAAAAAAAGCTGAGAGATTTTGTTTCCCATATTCTCTATCAAAAGAATAATGATAATTAAGATAATTATTATTCATATTAATTTATATTATATCCTCAATTTATTAACATGGTTCTGTTTTCTTTGTCAAGGATAGTAAGTCTTTCAGGTGAAAAGACAGAACACCCATAAACTAATAGAAAGTTAATACCCAAGGTGAATAAGAAGATAGTAAATGCTCTTTATTTGTTCAAATAACCTCGTGCCAATAAGCTTTGTCCTTGCAGATTGAACAACCTAACAGGTATGATGGCTTAATTCTTGTTATTTGTCTTTGAAAGTTCCTTGAAAGTGGAAGATTTGGCAAATGTCCTGATTAAAAAAAAAAAAAAAGCAGGAAGGAGTAGGGTATGGATTATGTCAACTATAGATGAATGGACTTGACTTCAATTAATTCCTAGCAAAATTCCAGGACATTAATAGAGATGGTTAGTTGACATCTAGAAAAGGAAAAGAAAAAGGTTAATCATAAAAAGCCAGAATGGGTTCATCAGGGACATATGTCATCAAATCTCACTATTTTTTTTGTCAAAGATATTAGATTGATAGGGGAATGTGATAGATATTGTTTTATTTTATTTCATATTTAGCAAGTATTTGGCACTCATTCATTTTATTTTTATTGAAAAGATGAAGAGATGTAAGCTAAACAATAGTTTAATTCAGTGGTTTCAGAATTGATTAAGTGGCTACACTTAAATGTAGTCATTAATGGTTTGCTTGGAAGGAGTCCAATGGATTTCTTTAGCAATTTGTGCTGGGCCTCATATTGTTTAATATTTCTATTGATGCCCTGGATAAAGGCATAGGGTAATAATATGCTTATCAAATTTTCAGATGACATAAGCTAATGATACTTATAACAATAATGATAGCATAAAGATAATAAGAATGAGAAATAATCATATCTGGTTTGAACCTTACAATGAGTCCATAGTGTAAGTGCTACAGCTATTCTTATTTCTATTTTACTAGTAATTAAGACTGAAAGGTATGAAAGGGTCATACAACTGGGAATGTTCTAAGGCAGGATCCAAGAGCCAGGTCTAACCACTACACCTACTGTGCCATGTTGGTGGAAGAAGCAGGATCCCAAAAGAACTAGTCAGTTGAAAAATTCGCAAGTATGACAGGTGGGGGGGTGGACAGGAATAGGCAGCAATTCATCTGAAAAAGATCTGCAGATTTTATTGGATTTAAAGCTTAGTATCAATCAACAATATATTATGCTAGCAAAGACATTTCTTTAGTAAATTTCACAGCTATGGTTAGGAAATGTATTTTCTTTTTTATTTTTCTAGTATTTTATTTAAAACTTAAATACTAAAATTAAAAAAAAGAAAATTGTCATGTGCACAGCAAAACATAAGAAGGGATCAAAATATATAATAATATTTATTTCCAGAAAAGATATATAATATATGATATATAATATATAATATATATAGAACACACTGTATTCAGAACTGTCCATTTTTTCTTTGCTTCCTTGGGGGTTTTCTTTTGTTCTCTGATGTGAAGTTTTTATTTTCTTCTTTTTTCCTCTTCACTTCCTCCACTTCCTCCAAGCAGGCTACAGTTAAACAAGAATATTTATGTATATATATATATATATATGTATATGCTCATATACACACATAAATACACACACATAGATATATATGTAGATATTTATAATCATATGCAAATATACACATATACATTCATATACATCTGTGTAAGGTTGTACTTATGCTTGTTTGTTCTGTTTGTCTGAAGATCTATGATATCATCCTTCTTAGTTCCAAGTCCTTCCACATTTTTCTAAATCCTTCAACTCTTCATTTCCTGTGCCACAACAATATTCCAAACTTACACTATTACTTGCAAGACAGTTATTTAATGAGGTTTCATTAAGAGAGGCATAATATCTGAGAATAATTAGTTGATAATTTTCCTATTTATCCTGTTCACTTCATATGTCAGTATTTTCTCCAATTCTTGGTGCCACATTTTAAAAAGATGATAAAGAACTTCCAGTTCACTTCATACAAGAATCAGTTGAAAGAACTGGAGAAGTTTAGCCTGGAGAAAAAAAAATTAGGGAAAATGTGTCACCTATCTATTTGAATGACTGCCAGGCAGAAGAGGGGCTTGTCAATTGTCTCAGAAAGCAGAACCAGGAGCAGTGAGTAGATAGAAATTACAAAGACAAACTTAGTTTGATTAAACAAAAAACTTCCAAGCATTTAGAAGTATCAAGAATGCAGCCAACTATTAGTAAGTCAAAAATAGTTAGTAGGTTCCCCTTGATTCGATGGTTTGTCGAATTTGTGCCAGAGAGGATTCTTGTTCAATTATAGGTTCAACACTTGGCCATCAGATGGGCCCAAGAGTCCTGGGAGTGACGGCACCTTTCAGACCCTCAGAGCTGCTTCTTGCACAGTCCTCATATCCATCATCCTGGGAAGCAAACCCTGCAGAAAAGGGGCCAGGCAAGCCGGTCTGGCCAGGTATGCTGAAGGAGCGCCAGGAGGCAGCCTGTGCTAGGGGAGTCCAGAAGCCACCCCCACCCTGATCATCCAC
>JAJPUD010023050.1:1362-20521 GCA_023553655.1 Myrmecobius fasciatus | reverse complement strand
GGTGAAAACAGAGAAAGAAAACTATAGACCAATTTCCCTAATGAATATTGATGCAAAAATTTTAAATAAGATATTTGCAATGAGATGACAAAAAGTCATCCCCAGGGTAGTACACTATGGCCAAGTAGGATTTATACCAGGAATGTAGGGCTGGTTCAATATTAGGAAAACTATCACCATAATCAATTATATTAATAACCAAACTAACAAAGACCATACGATTATCTCCATAGATGCAGAAAAAGCCTTTGATAAAATCCAACACCCTTTCCTATTAAAAACACTAGAGAGTATAGGAATAAATGGGCTTTTCCTTAAAATGATCAGTAGCATCTATTTAAAACCATCAGAAAGCATCATATGTAATGGAGACAAACTAAAACCATTCCCAATAAGATCAGGAGTGAAACAAGGCTGCCCACTCTCACCATTACTATTTAATATTGTATTAGAAATGTTAGCTTTGGCAGTAAGAGAAGAAAAAGAGATTAAAGGAATTAGAGTAGGTAATGAGGAAACCAAATTATCACTCTTTGCAGATGACATGATGGTATACTTAGAGAACCCTAGAAACTCAACTAAAAAACTAGTAGAAACAATTCACAACTTTAGCAAAGTTGCAGGATTCAAAATAAATCCATATAAATCATCAGCATTTGATATATTACCAACAATGTTCAGCACCAAGAGATACAAAAAGAAATTCCATTCAAAATAACTGTTGATAGTATAAAATATTTGGGAATCTATCTGCCAAGGGAAAGGCAGGAACTATATAAACTACAAAACACTTGCCACACAAATAAAATCAGACCTAGTCAATTGGAAAAACATTAAGTGCACATGGGTAAGCCAAGCGAATGTAATAAAAATGACAATACTACCCAAACTAATCTACTTATTTAGTGCCATAACAATCAAACTCCCAAGAAATTATTTTACAGATCTAGAAAAAATAGTATCAAAGTTCATTTGGAAGAACAAAAGGTCAAGAATTTCAAGGGAATTAATGGAAAAAAAAGGCAGATGAAGGTGGCCTTGCTGTACCAGATGTAAAACTATATTATAAAGCAGCAGTCATCAAAACCCTTTGTTACTGGCTGAGAAACAGAGCAGTCGATCAGTGGCATAGGATAGGATATCAGGACAATCTAAGCAATAACTTCATCAATTTAGTGTTTGATAAACCCAAAGACCCCCGCGTTTGAGATAAGTACTCAATATTAAACTGCTGGGAAAATTGGAAACTAGTGTGGAAGAAATTAGGGCTTGACCCACACCTAACACCACGTACCAAGATAAGATCTAAATGGGTTCATGATCTAGATATAAAGAGTGATATTGTAAGCAAATTAGAGGAACATAGTATAGATTACCTCTCAGACCTGTGGTGATGGAATAAATTTATGTCCAAAGAAGATCTGGAACTCTTAATTGAACACCAGATAGATAATTCTGATTATATCAAGTTAAAAAGTTTCTGTACAAACAAAACTAATGCAGACAAGATTACAAGGGAAGCATCAAATTGGGAAATCATCTTTACATTTAAGGATTTGGATAAAGGCCTCATTTCTAAAATATATAGAGAATTGTTTCATATTTATAAGAATTAAAGCCACTCTTCTATAGATAAACGGTCAAGGGATATAATCAGACAATTTTCAGATGATGAAATTAAAACCATTTCTAGTCATATGAAAAGTTGCTCCAAATTACTATTGATTAGCGAAATGCAAATTAAGACAACTCTGAGGTACGATTACACACCTGTAAGATTGGCTAAAATGACAGAAAAAGATAATGATGAATGCTGGAGGGGATGTGGGAAAGCTGGGACATTAATACATTGTTGGTGGAACTGTGAACAGATTCAACCATTCTGGAGAGCAATTTGGATGTATGCTCAAAAAGTTATCAAACTGTGCATACCCTTTGACCCAGCAGTGTTTCTATTGGGCCTATATCCCAAAGAGATCTTAGAGGAGGGAAAGGGCCCCACATGTGCAAGAATGTTTGTGACAGCCCTTTTTGTAGTGGCTAGAAACTGGAAACTGAATGGATGCCCATCAGTTGGAGAGTGGCTGAATAAATTATGGTATATGAATATTATGGAATAGCATTGCTCTGTAAGAAACAACCAGTAGGATAATTTCAGAGACATCTGGAGAGACTTGCATGAACTGATGATGAGTGAAACGAGCAGAACCAGGAGATCATTATACACAGCAACAACAATATTAGATGATTATCAACTCTGATGGACATGGATCTTTGCAACAAAGAATTGTCTCAAATCGGTTCCAATTGTTCAGTGAAGAAAGCCATATACACCCAGAGAGAGGCGTATGAATTGTGGACCACAACTTAGCATTTTCATGCTCTCTGTTGATGTTTGCATGCATTGTGTTTCCTTTCTCTGATTTTCTTTTTTTTTTTTCTTGTAGATAGAATTTTTCCTGCACAACTTGTCAAGTATTTAACATTATTAACATGTAATGAACTTACATTCATTAATGTATGTAACGTAATGTATGTAATGTATGTAATGTAATTTCTTCCTGCCATCTAGGGGAGGAGAGGGGACTGGGGGTTAAAATTTGTAATGGAAAGCTTTGTAAAGATCAATGCTGAGGAACTACCCATACATATATTACACAAAGAAAAAGCTTTAATTTAAAAAATAATCATCACAAGAAATATAATATTTTTATTGATTATTTCATTAGTTCTCAAGGATATGTATCTTCTAAACTCAAAAACCCCAGCTTCTGAGATAAGAACTCATTATTTGACAAAAATTGCTATGAAAATTGGAAAATAGTATGGCGGAAACTAGGCATTGACCAACACCTAACACCCTATACCAAGATAAAGTCAAAATATCCTGGTTAAGTTTAAACAATGATATTATAAGCAAATTAGAAGAACAATGGGTAAAGTTTAGTCTATCTCTCAGATTCATGGAGAAGGAAGGAATTTTTGGTCAAAGAAAGCTAGAGTACATTATGAAATGCAAAAATGAGCAATTTTTATTATATTAAATTGAAAAGGTTTTGTAGTAACAAAACCAATATAAGTAAGATTAGAAAGGAAGCAGAAAACTGGGAAAAAATCCATCTCCAAGGATTTGGATAAAGACCTCCTATCTGAAATATATGGAGAATTAACTGAAATATATAAGAATACAATCTATTCTCCGATTTGATAAATAGTCAAATGATATGAACAATTTTCAGATGAAGAAATGAAAACCATTTCTAGTTATATTAAAAATGCTCTAAATCACTATTGATCAGAGAAATGGAAATTAAGATAATTCTGAGGTACCACTACATACCTCTCAGATTGGTTAAGGTAACAGAAAAAGATAATGATAAATGTTGGAGGGGATGTGAGAAAACTGAGACATGAATACATTGTATATTGGTGGAGTTGTGAATAATCCAACCATTCTGTAGAGCAATTTGGAAATATTCCCAGAGGTCTATCAACCTGTGTATATCCTTTAATCTAGCAGTATTTCTCCTGGGCATGTATCCCAAAGAGATCATAAAAATGGGAAAAGGAACCACATATGCGAAAATATTTGTAGCAGTCCTTTTTTGTTTGTTTGTTTGTTTTGGGGGAGCAGACCTTTTTGTAATGGCAAGGAACTAGAAACTGACTGGATGCCCATCTGTTCAAGCGTGGCTGAATAAGTTATAGTGTATGAATGTTATGGAATATTATTTTTCTATAAGCAATGATTAGCAGGATGATTTCAGAGAGGCCTGGAGAAACTTACATGAGCTCATGGTCAGCTAAGTGAGTAGCAACAAGGGAATATTGTATACAGCAACAAGATTATGTGATGATAAATTCTGATGGATGTGGTTCTTTTCAACAATAAGATGATTCAGACCATTTCCATTATATTTATAATAGAGAAAGCCGTTTGAATCCAGAAAGAGGATTTTTGGGAATGAATGTGGATCACAAGGTAGTATTTTCACCATTTTTTGTTGTTTTCTTGCTTTTTATTTTATTTCTCATTTTTTTTTCATTTTGATCTGACTTTTTCTTGTGTAGCATGAAAAATGTAGAAATATGTGTAGGAGAATTTCATATGTTTAACATATTTTGGATTACTTGCTGTTTAGGAGAGGGAGTGGTTGAAGGGAGGGAGAAAATTTTGGAACACAAGATTTTGAAAAGGCAAAAGTTGAAAATTGTCTTCACATAAAATTTGAAAATTAAAAGCTATTTTTAGAAAAAATAATATGTATCCTCAGCTTCAAAGTAGCTCACATGGGGACTATAGATATTGTTCCTATAACAAGGAAATTTTTATTGTTCATCCTTTATTTTCAAAGAGAACTAAAAACATCACAGTGATGTTTTGACTTGAGTATGAATTGGATGTAAGTGAGGTAAAGGTACATAAAGTCATCAGATTCACTCTCTCTTCTAAAGTCATCAAAGTCACACTTCTGGGTGAAAGTTAAGACAATTATTGATGGCCTGGGATGTCTTTGATATCTGATCAAGATCTAAGAACACCACAGTTCCTGTTTTGGATGGCTGCATGGCTTTGGAACAAATTGTTCTCATCTGCCCACTTTTCTGGAAGTTAGACACTTGTGAAATTACAATTTATTTCACCTTTGTTAAAAGTATGTAAAGCAAGTGGCATATCAACTTTCATTCTTGAATATGAGTTTTCATGCTAAAATAAAAGATTATTTGAGTATGTTGGGAAGGACTAACAGAACTTTATTTCTGAGAAACTGATTTATTTAATTGTTAAGAAAATGGTTCTGGAACCATGGTGGGACTTCATATCTAGAACTGATGTTTAGAAGTACATTTGCTATGGTTATTCTTCTCTTTCATAGGATACAAATGCTTATTCATGTCTTTTTTTTGCTTGCTGTATTTAAAAAAAAAACATGTTTTAGGGGACTTCTCAAGCATTTCAACATTATTAACATTTAGTGGACTTCCTGCCATCTAGGGGAGGGGAGGGGACTGGGGGTAAAATTTGTAATTGAAAGCTTTGTAAAGATCAATGTTGGGGAACTACCCATATATATGTTATACAAATAAAAAGCTTTAATAAAAAAATAAAAATAAATACATTAAAAATTTTAAATTCATTCATTTTTTTCATAAGTTTGTATAGGCTCTAAAAACATGCAAATACCAAAAAAAAACCCAACCCAATCTACATTTTTACAAATTTAACTATTTGTAATAGAAAGTGCTTTTCAGTAAGCCTAAAGAATTTGGAATCCTAAGGTTGTATTTACAAGCTATTGTTATAATTACTTAATACTTATTATTCTATGAAGAAATGAGGCAATAAGGATAAAATACTTCCAGTTCCCATAATGAAACACCCAATTCCAATTAATCTTGGAATATGTAATTGGCTCCAAAATGACTTACCAATGTAACTAATAGCAAATTGCCTAGAGGAAAGATAATTGCATTTAAATATAAGGCAATTGATAAAATTCAGTATGTCTTGCAAACCTATTTAATGGGTGGCTATTACTTTGGTGGGCACTAAAGGAGGACAGATGAAATACAAAATAAAATATTGTGACAATTTTTTTCATCTACAAGTATCTCTTCATCCAGTTGAGGCCTTAGAAAGATGAAGCAAATCTCATTCTAAGTATAATAATCAGAGATCAAATCAGGGAGAAATTATCAAGAAAATAAAATTGGAAAATATGGAACTTAAGAAGAAGGAAAGAACATAAGCAAAATTTCATGCAAAAAGATGAATATGAATAGGACATCTCTTTTTGGTAGGAGCCTAATAGTTCAGGTGATTGAGGTAAATAAGATATGGTTAGACAATAATCAGACATATCTAACGATGGGACATCACCTGGTTAAATTATGATGGGATAATATAAAAGGTAGCAAAATCAGAGGTAGCAACAATGAAGAAAAATGTAGTTTTTAAAAAATGCCAAATGGAACAATCTATTGTTTGAAAGAGTTTCTTCAGTTTTTAGAGTAAAAATAAAACCTCCTGAGGGATTCAACTTAAGACTCATTCAGAATTCTGAGGCAGCAGTTGCTTATTTGCATATAGCTACGTATAAAAAGATCTGAGGAAGAGAAAGAAATCAGGAGATGGAGGAAAAATGTCCAAGACACTGTTCAAAACTAAACACATAATTGGTTAAAGTTCTTTATCTTTTCAAGAACTGATATGTCCTAACAATTTTAATTAAATAAAAAATTACCTATTTCAAAGTTTCCATCAATTAAATCAGCTTTAGATGTTGTTATGTCAAACTTTCTTTCTATATGAGTGTTAGAACTTTTCAAGAAAGCTGCTAGTATTGCTTTGCAAATAAAGCAGCAGCTAACGGCAACCATGAACATCTGTGCAAGAGATAAAATGGAAAGGAAAATATGTTTGAATAAAAACTCAGAAGAGTTTCTGTGTTTGCATACATTAACTTATCTTTATCTCTCAAAATAACATTTTTAAGGCATGTTCACTGTTCTCTTATTCTATTCTCATTCTTACTCAGAATGGGTCCTTGATGCTTTTGAGCTACATTTGTTACTGCTAATCCCTTGTGACTGTAAGCAATACTATTCCTTGGGTCCCTAAGTGCTCATGACTGCGCAGATCTTTTCTTATTCTCTGCACTAGAATGCCTCTGTCTTGAGAGCTTTTGAAGCTGTTGCTGCTTTTGTAGCTCCAAGACCCACTGCTAGTGTTACACCTACATGAGTTCTAGACTGACTTCTACCTCAGTGTCTCAGAAATCTTCCAAGATTCTAAGTTTTCTTGGGTTGGTATAATGTCTCACCCTGGCCTTTTGTTATTTCTGTTACTACCGAATTTGATATAAGATATTATTTTAAAATTATTTGGAAGGAAATATTAGGAGAGCTCAGTTGTACTGCTTCCTCTACTATCCCATTTTAGCTCCTTCTCCCCAAATCCACTAGATCAATTATGATTTTTATAACTCCATTATTTTGCTCCTTCTAAAACTGCCTTCCTTCCTCTTCCCATATGGTATAGAACTCTGCAGTTAGATTTTTTGATATCATACCTTCATTCTCTGATGGACTTAATCCACTAAACTTTGTAACTCCTGCCTTGGGCTTGAGCTATCTTGATTGATAACTGAAAGAAAACTCAACTAGTCCTCTCAATTTAGCTGACCCCTGACTAGATTATGCTTTATATCATATTCCACCATTCATCCTGCTGAATGCACAATCTGCATAAAGTTTCTATCACCAGACTAGAATTTCCTTTCAGGGGATCCACTGCCCTATATGTGTTGTTTTGTAAGTTATTAGTTCAGCTATTTGAGAATAGGGATTGTTTCACTTTTATACTTATAACTCCACTAACTAGAATAATTGCTGATACATAGTAAGGTGTTTGTTACTTTTTTTTCATTCATTCCATTATTCACTTCATGAATTAATTGATTGATTCATATATATATATATATATATGTATATATATATATCAACAAGGTAGAAAGTTTACTGTGTCTAGTCAATCTGTAGATATTTTGATACCCCTAAATAAAGAGTGAACAGAAAAAATATTTTCTTGTTCTTCCTTGGTCCACCACTGATCTTGAATCTAATCCCACTTTGGAGTCTGTAACATTCTTCTTTTGAGCACAAAATTTATTCTTTGTGAGATGATCCTGCTCCTAACTGAGAAAATCTCAAGGATAATATATATTGCACACTGTTTTGATAGTCAGTTTTTGCTTATGAGTGAATAAAATCATCCTAACCCTTTTTCAACTTGATCTATTAAAATAAAAAGGATCTTGAATTTCTCGTCAATTACGTCTTTTTATTTTCCAAGTATCAACATGAAGGTACCAAAATGTTTAACTTCAACTTTGTGATCTTAATCAGTTTGTAAATCTGTAGTCTAACCAAAGAATCATCACTGAATGATTTCTATGTCTATCTAAAAGTTCTGATAACTTGTTATATTAAATTAAGAATATACTGTAAAGTTCCATTCCCACTCTACCACTACCCAAACCTGGGGTTTCACTAGTATAAAAAGGTACAGTCAGCTGACTCCTAATAATTCAATTAAATGCTTTTTCTGAAACTTAATCTCAGAATTAATTTTATGTAACAAGAGGTTCAATAAATTGCCCAGGATCCCATTGACAGCATGTTTCAGTTGTCAGACTTGAACCCAGAGCTTCTTGACTCCTACACTAACTTGCTTCTCTTGCTTCTGAGCACCTCACTTTGAATCATTTTTATATCTTTGCCTGAAGGATACTGAGGATAAAGAAAAGTGTGACCCTGTTCCTAATGAACTTACATTTTATTTGGATGTGATCTTAGAAATAGGTTACTAGAAATAGGTTTTTATGAAACCATGCCCTTCACCACTTTTATAGAACAATAATATTTTATCACAAGCATATCTTATAGTTTCTTTCAGCTCTCCTCAAATTAATGGTGATTCATCAGTTTCTACTGGTCATAATTTTCTAATTCCCTTTCATCCCCAAAAAGATGCCATAGATATTTTTCTCAATATGGATCCTTTTCCTTTTCTTTGATTTCTTTGGCATACAGATCAGAAGTAGTATTGCTAGATCAGCAATTCCAAATTTTCCTCCAGAATAGTTGGAGTAGTTCACAGCTTTACCAAGACAGCTCTACCAAGAGTAACTTAATGTATCTATTTTCCCCTTATGCCTTCCAATGTTTCTTATGATTCTTTTCTGTCATTGTAGCCAACCTAATAGGTGTGAGATGATATCTCAAAGTTGTTTAATTCCCATTTTTCTATTTATTAGTGTTTTAGAACCTTTCTCATATAGTTACTTATAGCTCTGATTTCTTCTCACTACTGCTTGTTAATCAATTAGAAATAAAATGCTTGCTATTTGTATAGATTTGGTTCTATTACACACATACTTGAGAAATGAAATCTTTATTAGAAAATTTACTGTTAATTTTTTTCTCAGTTTTTGATTCTCTTATAATTTTTGCTTTCTGGGTTTTGTGCAAAATCCTTTTTTAATTTTGTCTAATCAAAATATACATTTTTCTTCCTGTGAATGTCTTTTATTTGGCTACAAAATCTTCACCTATTCATAGATATAATAGTTAATTTCTTCCATACTGTTGTAATTTACTTATGATGTCATCCTTTATGTCTAAATCATGTATTCATTTTGACCTTGTCTTTGGTATATCTGGTCTATATCTAGTTTCTGTCAAATTATTTTCCACTTGTCACAGCAGTTTTAATTAAATAGTTAGTTCTTGACTCATTGGCTGAGATCATTGGGTTTACCAAACATTTACATTTAAAACAAACTAATTTACTGTCCTCATTTGCTTCTGCAAATTGTATGCCTAATCTATTTTACTGATCAATCACTATTTTTTTTTCTAGAATCAAATTGTTTAGATTATTGCTTTGTAGTATAGCTTGAGATCTACTATTGTTAGATTGTTCTCCACATTATTTCACTAAATGCTTAAGTGTTTTTGACCATTTGTCCTTCCAAATGAATTTTCCAATATTTTATTCAATCACTGCAAAATAATCTTCAGTTCATTAAGTTGCCTTGATTACTATGTTCATTAAAATTAAATCTAGGTAGCCATAGTTTGCACTTGATTTGTATTTATTCTATAATACATAATGTAATTTCATTGGGCAATTACATTTTAAGATTAAAATATGCATTTTAAAGACAGATTACATTTATCAGATAAATAGTATGCAATATATAAGAAGGTATGGATGTTTTGTGATGTTTGAATGCACATCAATGAGATCACAGAGACAATTAACTATTTAAATGTGAATAAATAATTTTCTATATATATATTCACTTGTGTCTACTTTATTTTTTGGTCTACACCTGTGAAATCACAAGTCTGCATATGTTGGCTGGTAAGAAAATCCTACTAATACAGAAAGTTGCTTGGGAACTAGGAGGTTAAATGACTCTCCCAATATCACATAGTCAGTGGGGATTAGAAACAGTACATGAACCCAGTTTTCCTTACTCCAAGGGAAGTATAGCCAATATATGTTATGGATTCCTAATGTTCCTGAAATGCATATATGTAGACTGACAAATAGTAGTGAGTTGAAAGAGAGGCAGGGAAAGAGTTGGGCATAGATATTATAGAAAGAATGAAATACAATACAAATTTAATGGGATAACATTTATGCATATACTTTTCAGTAAGTATTTACATAAGTATTCACATATATTCAAGCCTACAAATTTTACATATCTGTATTTATATCTATTGATCAATTTATCATTATGCATTTAATAAACATGTACTAATGCTAGGAAGCATGCCAGATATTAGATACAAAGAAAACATTGAATACAATCTTCCCTCAAAGAGTTTACATCCTATCTCATGCTTCTTTTTAATCTTTGCATTTTTTTGTTTGTGTAAAACTTTTTAACTTAATGTAATCAAAGCTGTCCATTTTGTATTTCATAATGTTCTCTAGTTCTTTTTTGGCCATAAATTCTACCCTTCTCCAAATGTATGATAGGTAAACTATTGCTTGCTCTCCTAATTTGTTTATATTATCACACTTCATGCTCAAGTCCTGTGCCGATTTGGACTTTATTTTTGTCTGGGGTGTGAGGTGTAGTTCCATGTTTAGTTTCTGACATGTAATTTTACAGTTTTCCCAGAAATTTTAGTGAATTAGAAGCTAGAGCTTTGCTGTTTATCAAACATTAGATTACTATAGACCTTGATTATTTTGTCATGTATATATAACCTATTGCACCATTCTATTTTTTAGTATCATATGTTTTTGATGACTGATACTTTATAATAGTTTTAGAACTGGCACTGCTCTGCTGCCATCCATTCAATTTTTTTTTCATTAATTCTCTTGACATTCTTGACCTTTTGTTCTTCCAGATGAATTTTGTTAGTATTTTACCTAGTTCTATAAAATAATTTTGGGCAGTTTGATTGGTATAGCACTTAATAAGTAAACAAAACTAGGTAGAAATGTCATTTTTTTATATTATCTAGGATTACCCCTGAGCAATTGATATTTCTCTAATTGTTTAGATCTGACTTTATGTTGTGTGAAAAGTTTATATAATCATGTTTATATAATTCCTGGATTTATTTTGACAGGTATTCACCCAAATGTTTTATTTTGTCTACAGTTATTTTAAATGGAACTTCTCTTTCTATCTTTTGCTGCTGGGCTTTGTTAGTAATATAAAAAAATGCTGATGATTTCTGTGGGTTTATTTTATATTCTGAAACTTTGCTAAACCTGTTATTGTTTAAAATATGTTTTTGGATAATTATTTATGATTTTCTAAGTATACCATCATATCATCTGCAAAGAATGACAGTTTCATCTCCTCATTACTTATTCTAATTCCTTTAATTTCTATTTCTTTTCTTATCAGTAAAACCCACATTTCTCATATGATGTTGAATATTGGTGATAATGGGCATTCTTGTTTCACCCTTGATCTTATTGGGAATACATCTAAATTCTCCCCATTATAATTAATGTTTGCTGATGGTTTCAAATATATGTTGCTTATCATTTTAAGGAAAACTCCCTTAATTCCCATGTTCTTTAATGTTTTTTTAATAAGAATGGGGACTGTATTTTCTCAAAAGCCTTTTCTGCATCTTTTGAGATTTCTGTTTGTTTTGTTATTGATATGGTTGATTATGCCAATAGTTTTCCTCATATTGAACCAGCTCTGTATTTTTGTTACAAATTTTACTTGGTCATAGTGTATTATATTGCTAATAAGTTGTTGTAATTTCTTTGTTAATATTTTATTTTAAAAATTTGTATCAATATTCATTTGGGAAATCACTCTGTAATTTTCTTTTTCTGTTTTGGTTCTTCCTACTTTAGGTATAAGTACCATTTTTGTGTCATAGAAGGAATTTGGCATCACACCTACTTTACCCATTTTTCCAAATAGTTTGCATAGTATTGGAATTGTTCTTTAAATATTTGGTAGAATTGACTTGTAGATCCATCTGACCCTGGAGATTATTCTTAGGGATTTCATTAATAGCTTGATTTCTTTTTTTTTCTAAAAAGGGACTATTTACATAATTTATTTCCTCTTCTGTTAATCTGGGCAATTTGTATTTTTGTAAATATTCATACATTTCCATTAGATTGCCAGATTTGTTGGCATAGAGTTGCAAAATAGCTCCAAATTATAATTTAAATTTTTTTTATTGGTGGTAAATTCACACTTTTAATTTTTGATGCTCATAATTTGGCTTTTTTCTTTCTTTTTTCTAATCAAAGTAACCAAAGGTTTATCTATTTTGTTTTCATTTTTTTTCATACAACCAACTCTTTGTTTTATTAATTAGTTCATTTTCTTAGTTTGAATTTTATTAATCTCTCCTTAGTTCAGAATTTCTCATTTTTATTTAATTGGGTTTTTTTAATTTGTTCTTTTACAAATTTTTTAGTTGTATGTCTAATTAATTTTCTCCACTTTCTCATATGACTATTTAGAGATATACAATTTCCCCTAAGCACTGCTTTGGCCTCGCCCCATAGATTTTGATATGTTGTTTCTTTATTGTCATTCTCTTGGATAAAGTTATTGTTCCTATGATTTGTTGTTTGGCCCAGTCATTCTTTAGAATTAGGTTATTTAATTTCCATTTTTTTACTATATTTCCCTGACTATTGAATGCATTTTTATTGCATCATGATATGAAAAGAATATATCCATTTCTACATCTGATTATGAGGTTTTTATGCCTTAATATATGGTCAATTTTTGTGTAGGTGGCATGTACTGCTGTGATTATTCCATTATTTATATGCCTATTCCATCTTCTCCTTTGTATCTTTTTCCTTTTTTCCATTTGATTAATTCTATTTTTCAAGGTGTCATTTTCTTCTGTGTATTCCTTTTGCATTTGGACAATAGTGTGTGTGTTTTTTTTATTAAAAGCTTTTTATTTACAAAACATATGAGTGATTTTTCTACATTGACCTTTGCAAAACTTTTTTTTTGTTCCAAGCCTTTCCCCTCATTCCTCCCACTCCCCCACCCCTAGATGACAGGTAATTTAATACATGCTAAATATGATAAATTATGTGACAAATACAATATATGTATACATATTTATACAGTTACCTTACTGCACAAGAAACATCAGATCTAGGAAGAGAAGAAAAAAAAAACTTAAGAAGGAAAACAAAATGCATGGAAATATTCACAGAAAGCATTAAAATGCTATGTTGTGGTCCACAATCAGTTCCCACAGGCCTCTCTCTGGATGTATATGACTATCTTCATCGCTGAACAATAGGAACTGGTTTGAAATCATTGTTGAAGAGAACCATGTCCGTAAGAATTGATCATCATATAGTCTTGTTGCTGTGTATAATGTTCCCCTGGTTCTGCTGATTTCACTCAGCATCAGTTCATGCAAGGCTCTCCAGACCTCTCTGAAATCATCCTGCTGGCTGTTTCTTACTGAACAATAATATTCCATGACATTCATATACCATAATTTATTCAGCCATTCTCCAATTGATGGGCATCTTTTCAATTTCCAGTTTCTTGCCACTACAAAAAGGGCTGGCACAAACATTTTTGCACATGTGGGTCCCTTTCCTTCCTTTAAAATCTCTTTGGGATATAGGCCCAATAGAAACACTGCTGGGTCAAATGGTATGCACAGTTTGATAACTTTTTGAGCATAGTTCCAAATTGCTCTCCAGAATGGTTGGATCCGTTCACATTTCCACCAACAATGTATCAGTGTCTGAGTTTTCCCACATCCCCTCCAACATTCATCATTATTATTTCAGCCAATGTGACAGGTGTGTAGTGGTATCTCAGAGTTGTCTTAATTTGCATTTCTCTGATCAATAGTGATTTGGAGCACCTTTTCATGTGACCGGAAATAGTTTGTTTCTTCATCTGAAAATTATCTGTTCATATCTTTTGACCATTTATCTATTGGAGAATGGCTTGAATACTTATATATTTGAATCAATTCTCTATATATTTTAGAAATGAGGCCTTTATCAGAACCTTTGAATGTAAAAATATTTTCCCAGTTTATTGCTACCCTTCTAATCTTGTCTGCATTCATTTGGTTTGTACAAAAACTTTTTAACTTGATATAGTCAAACTTATCTATTTTGTGATTAATGATGATCTCTAGTTCTTCTTTGGTCAAAATTCCTTCCCCTTCCACAGGTCTGAAAGTTAAACCATCCTATATTGTTCTAATTTGTTTATAATATCATTCTTTATGCCTAGATCATGAATCCATTTTGACCTTATCTTGGTATATGGTGTTAGGTGTGGGTCAATGCCTAGTTTCTTCCACACTAGTTTCCAATTTTCCCAGCAGTTTTTGTCAAATAGTGAGTTTTTATCCCCAAAACTGGGGTCTTCAGGTTTATCAAACACGAGATTACTATTGTCGTTGACTATTTTGTCCTGTGAACCTAACCTATTCCACTGATCCACTACTCTATTTCTTAGCCAGTACCAAATGGTTTTGATGACCACTGCTTTATAATGTAGTTTTACATCTGGTACAGGTAGGCCACCCTCATTTGCATTTTTTTCATTAATTCCCTTGAAATTCTTGACCTTTTTCCAGATGAATTTTGTTGTTATTTTTTCTAGGTCTGTTAAATGATTTCTTGGGAATTTGATTGGTATAGCACTAAATAAATAAATTAGTTTAGGTAGTATTGCCATCTTTATTATATTTGCTCGACCTATCCAAGAGCACTTGATATTTTTCCAGTTGTTTAGATCTGACTTTATTTGCGTGGAGAGTGTTGTGGTTTTGCTCATATATATCCTGACTTTCCCTTGGCAGATATATTCCCAATATTTTATACTATCGAAAGTTATTTTAAATGGAATTTCTCTTTGTATCTGTTGCTGTTGCATTTTGTTGGTGATGTATAAGAATGCTGATGATTTATGTGGATTTATTCTGTATCCTGCAACTTTGCTAAAATTGTGGATTAATTCTTTTTCTAAAAAAATTATTTTATTTGCAAAACATATGTATGGGTAATTCTTCAACATTAACCCTTACATAGCTTTCTGTTACAGATTTCCCCCCCCCCAAATCCCCACCCCTCCCCTAGATGGCAGGATATCCACTACATGTTAATTATGTTAAAATACTTGGCAAATCGAATATATGTATACATATTTCCAAACTTATCATTGTTGTGGAAGAAAAATCGTATCTACATAAAAAACATATCAGATAAAGGAAACACAATGTAAGCAAACATCAATCAAGAGTATGAGAGTGTTATGTTGTGGTCCACATTTCACATCCTTCTCTCTGGGTGTATATGGCTTTCTTCAGTGAACAATTGGAAGTGGTTTGAAACATTTCATTGTTGAAGAGGACCATGTCAGTTGTGGATTAATTCTAATAGTTTTTTAGTTGATTCTCTAGGGTTCCCTAAGTAGACCATCATATCATCTGCAAAGAGTGATAATTTGGTTTCCTCACAACCTACTCTAATTCCTTTAACCTCTTTTTCTTGTCTTATTGCCAAAGCTAGCATTTCTAATACAATACTGAATAGCAATGGTGATAGTGGGCAACCTTGTTTCACCCCTGATCTTATTGGGGATGGTTCCAGTTTATCACCATTACATATGATGCTAGCGGATGGTTTTAAATAGATGCTACCAACTATTTTAAGGAAAAGTCCATTAATTCCTATACTCTCTAGTGTTTTTAATAGGAATGGATGTTGGATTTTATCAAGTGCTATTTCTGCATCTATTGAGATTATCATATGTTTTTTGTTTATTTGGTTATTGATACAGTCAATTATGTTAATAGTTTTCCTAATATTGAATCATCCCTGCATTCCTGGTATAAATCCTACTTGGTCATGGTATATTATTCTGGGAATGATTTTCTGTAATCTCTTTGCTAATAATTTATTTAAGATTTTTGCATCAATATTCATTAGGGAGGTTGGTCTATAATTTTCTTTCTCTGTTTTTGTTTACCTGGTTTAGGTATCAGTACCATGTCTGTGTCACAAAAGGAATTTGGTAGGAATCCCTCATTCCCTATTTTTTTGAATAGTTTATATAATATTGGAGTTAATTGTTCCTTAAATGTTTGGTAGAATTCACATGTAAATCCATCTGGTCCTGGGGATTTTTTCTTAGGGAGCTAATTAATGACTTGTTCTATTTCTTTTCTAAAATGGAGCTGTTTAAGTAATTTATTTCCTCTTCTGTAAATCTGGGCAATCTATATTTTTGTAGATATTCTTCCATTTCACTTAGGTTATCAAATTTATTGGCATAAAGTTGGGCAAAGTAACTCCTGATTATTTCTCTAATTTCCTCTTCATTGGTGGAAAGTTCTCCCTTTTCATTTTTGAGACTAACAATTTGATTTTCCTCTTTCCTTTTTCTAATCAAATTAACTAGAGGTTTATCTATTTCGTTTTTTTCATAAAACCAACTTTTAGTTTTATTTATTAATTCAATAGTTTTTTTTTTTACTTTCAATTTTATTAATCTCTTCTTTTATTTTTAGGATTTCGAGTTTGGTATTTGATTGGGGGTTTTTAATTTGTTCTTTCTCTAGCTTTTTTAGTTGCAAGCCCAATTCATTGATTTTCTCTTTCTCTCTTTTATGCAAATACACATCTAGAGATATAAAATTTCCCCTTATTACGGCTTTGGCTGTATCCCACAAATTTTGGTATGTAGTCTCATTATTGTCATTCTCTTGGATGAAATTAGTAATTGTGTCTGTAATTTGCTGTTTCACCCATTCAACTTTTAGGATGAGATTATTTAGTTTCCAATTGCTTTTTGGTCTATTTTCTCCTGGCCTTATATTGTATGTGATTTTTATTCCGTCATGATCTGAAAAAAATACATTTACTATTTTTGCCTTCCTGCATTTGATTTTGAGCTTTTTGTGTCCTAACACATAGTCAATTTTTGTATAAGTTCCATGGACTTCTGAGGAAAAAGTAAACTCCTTTCTGTCTCCATTTAATTTCCTCCAAAGATCTATCATACCTAACTTTTCTAACATTTTGTTTACTTCCTTAACTTCTTTCTTATTTATTTTATGGTTTGAGCTATCTAGTTCTGAGAGAGGGAGGTTGAGATCCCCACTATTATAGTTTTGCTGTCTATTTCTTCTTGCATCTCTCCGAACTTTTCCTCTAGGAATTTCCATGCTACACCACTTGGTGCATATATGTTTAGTATTGATATTGCTTCATTGTATATGGTAACCTTTAGTAAGATATAATTTCCTTCTTTGCCTCTTTTAATTATGTTTATCTTTGCTTTTACTTGGTCTGAGATCAGGACTGCTACCCCTGCTTTTTTTTTTTTTTTTGTTCACCTGACATAATAGATTCTGCTCCAGCCTTTTACCTTCACCCTGTATGTTTCTCTGTGCTTTAGATGTGTTTCTTGAATACAACATATTGTTGGATTCTGGTTTTTAATCCCTTCTGCTATCTGCTTCCGCTTTATGGGAGAGTTCATTCCATTCACATTCACAGTTAAAATAACTAATTCTGTATTTCCTGCCATCTTATTTACCCTAGCTTATCCTTTTCTCTTTCCTATCCCCTTTCCCTCCTCCCTAGTATACTGCTTTTGATAACCACTTCCCTCAAACAATCCTTCCCCTTTAGAGTCCCACCCCCTTTTTTACACCTTTCCCTTATTTCTTCTGTTTTCTCTTCTATTAGTCTATTCCCTTTCTTTTTCCCTTTTCCTTCCTGTTTCCTTATAAGATAGGACAAGTTTCTTTTTGATACCCAATACGTCTATTATTCCCTCAGACCAAATCTGATGAGATGGAGATTAACACAATTCTCATTCCCCTCCCTTTTTCCCCCTCAATCATTATAGATTTTCTTTGCTTCTACATGTGATGTAATTTCCCTTATTTTACCTCTTTTTCCTCTTCTTCCAGTGTTATCCCTTTTCTACCTCTAATTTCTTTTTTCAGATTATCATATCATAATAATCATAAAATCACAATAATCATATCATAATAATCATAAAAGCACAATAATAATATCATAATAATCATAATGTAATAATAAATCCATAAAATAACCCTCATTCTATAAGTATCCATAACATAAATATAGTTCTCAAGAGTTTTTTTTTTCTTGTTACCTTTTTATGTTTCTCTTGTGTTCTGTGTTTGTAGATCAAAATTTTTTGTCCAGTTCTAGTCTTTTCATTAGAAATAGGCGAAATTCTCCTATGTCATTGAATGACCATCTTCTTCCCTGGAAGATAATGCTCATTCTAGCTGGATAACTTATTCTTGGATGTAATCCAAGTTCCTTTGCCCTTCTGAATATCTGATTCCAGGCCCTTCAATCCTTTAAAGTAGAAGCTGCTAGGTCCTGTGTGATCCTAATTGTGGCTCCTTGATATTTAAATTATTTCTTTCTGGCTTCTCATAATCTTTTCCTTGGTATGATAGTTCTGGAATTTAGCCACAATATTCCTGGGAATTTAATTTTTGGGTTTCTTTCAGGAGGTGATTGGTGGATTGTTTCAATAAGTATTTTGCCTTCTGGGTCTAAAATATCAGGGAAGTTTTCTTTTATGATTTCCTGGAAGATAGTGTCTAGGTTCTTTTTTTCATCATGGCTTTCAGGAAGCCCTATAATCCTTAGATTGTCTCTCCTAGATCTATTTTCCAGATCAGTTGTTTTTCCTAGGAGATATTTCATATTTTTTCCTATCTTTTCATTTTTTTTGTTTTTGTTAGACTTATTCTTGAAGTCCTGATGAGTCATTCATTTCCAATTGTTCAATTCTAATTTTTAATGTCTTATTTTCTTCAGTTACTGTTTTTAATTCCTTTTGCAATTGACCATTTACATTTTTTTGTTCATTGCATTCTTTTTCCATTTTTTTCATTTTATTTTTCAGTGATCTCATTTTGTTTCCCCATGTTTCTTCTAACTCTCTTTTTAAGATTCTTTATGCAATCTTTACCTTTAGGGGCCTCAGGATATGAGGTCTGTTCTTCCCTCTCTCCATATTAGTTGTCTATGGTGAGAGCTCTTTTTGGTCTTTTATTCTTTTTTTTTTTTTTTTTTTTTTTA
>JAJPUD010023049.1:0-17216 GCA_023553655.1 Myrmecobius fasciatus | reverse complement strand
GGTTGGGTATATGTAAAGCACCTATTCTGTGTGTAGCTCTGTGCTAGACTTCGTGGGGCTGCTGTGAAGAAAGTGTTTTTAAACCTTGACACAGTCAAGAAATGTGAGCTTTAATTAGAAATCTAGTAGTACGAACTGACCTCTGTTGTAGAAAGCTTTATGAATTAGTGGGAACTTGAGCCGTTTCTGCGACTGACGGTGAGGGATATTTCAGGTGGGCGATAGCCCAAGCAAAAATGAGGGAGAGGAAACCTAGTGTGTTAGAGGACTGGATTTGGAGTCTCAGTACTTGAATTTTAATCCTGCCTCTTTTATTTGCTTACCTCTATGGCCTTGGACAAGCCACTTCCTTATTCTGAGCCTCAGCTTCCTCATCTGTAAAATGAGGTCAACTCTGAGCTAGGTGTCCTCTAGGGCAAAAATAATTTGCTCCTAAATGAACATGACATGTGCAGCAAGTTTAGGTAGAGGGGGCCGGAGACTTTCCAGAAGTTACATGGGTAGTAAGTGGCGAGCAAATCCCCTTGTTCTTTCCACTGTACCTTATTTGTGAACTCATAAAATCGAGGTTCTAACACTTCATCACTGAAACCCCTTTGTACCTTCAAGGTACCATGAATCTAATGAAGCACCCTACTTTATTTCCTTCTGTATGTCAAAGCACATGGAAAATTCTGGAATGCCCTTTCCCAACAACTGGAGACAAATGGCATTGACGCTGCTGTGGTATGTTGGGAATTATACTTCCTGGGTCTGTGGGCTAATCTTCAGGAAGGGAACCTGGATTTTATGCTTTTGAATGTGATTTGAAACCATGACCAGGCCACCCCCTCTGTACTAATTACTGGAATGTTCCTGATGTGCCACTTTCATCGTTGGGTCTTTATGGTCGTTCCCCATTTAGAGAGCGCATACTTTCGGATGCCAGAAGTCACTTGTCATGCCCATCACGGTTCAGAAAAGAAAGGGCTCTGTTCAACGGGCGGCTGAAGGGAGGGGGGGGCATGGAAAATGCGCTGAATGGCATTTGACAATCCCCCATGCCAAAGGCTTTCCTCAACCATTAACTGCTAATTCGTCCCCCAGATACAAAACATTGGAGCCTCTTTGGGGAAGTTACTTCACAGTTGATCCAGTTTCTCAGTATTTCCCCCCCAGGTCGTTAAGCCAAAGATTTCCTATCTGAGGAGTGTTTCGAGAGGCAAAGAAAGAACCTCCATGACCCTTTTTGATATTCGCTTCTTTTCCCATAGAGTTCTGTCTGCGTTCATGCCCAAGATTCAACTCCTTCATTTAGGGAAGAACTGCAGGGCTAAGGTTCCCCCCCTCTCCCGCCCCCGCCTTTCTCATGTTATACACATTATACAAAGAAGGGATTTTAACAGCTGCAACTGGCCACTCCATGGGAATAAAGCTCAGAGCTTAAAAACACCCTCAAGTCTTCCAGTTTTTTCTTACGTTTTTGCTATTTGCTCCTATTTCACTAGCAACTTGGCCCTTTCCTTTTTGATTGCCTCCTTCAGTTTTTCACAAGCTAGTTTCTGCCCATGAACAACTAGCAAAGTATTCATAAAACAATTTATGTAGTCAAAGTTGAAGTGACTCTAAGTCTTCATCTAGTGTTAGCTCATCCCCTTGCTTTCAAGGGTGATCATGATGAATCTCTCCCAGGAGATGAAAGGAGAACCCATTTTGTTCTTAAAGATCCCCAGAGGAAAATAATAGGTCACAAATTTAATAGATTATATAGAATGTAAAGTCATTTTGGAGGACATCCAGTCCAAACCATGTCTGACCAGCGTTTTCTCCTCAGCACCCCCAATAAGTGGCCATCCAACCTTGCTGTAAGACTTCCAATGATGAAGAACCCAGTCCAGCCTAAAAATCAAAGTGAGATCATTCCCCTTTTAGATAGTTCAAATTGGAAGGAAGTTTTTTTTCCTTATTCTAAAGTCAAAATGTGCCCTTCTGTAGCTTGTAACTATTGTTCTTACTTCTGCCATTTGGGGAAAAATAAAATGATGACAATCCTCTTCCCTGTGACAGCTGTTTAAATACTAGAGCACAAGTTCTAAGTGTTTTTTTTCCCCAAGCTAAATGTACCTGGCTTTTTGGACTGATCCTCTCCTGTCTTGTTTTCTGTTGTTGTTGTTGTTTTTTCACCTTTGAGGTCGTCCCTTCTGGGATTGTATTGTCTGTTTTTTCTACAACATGGGGCCAGATGAGATGTGGCCAGGACAGAGTGCAACAGTCTGTTCCCCTCTGATTCTGAATATTATGCCTCACTTATTGCAGCCCAGGGTGGTATGAGCTTTTTTTATTCCTTTTTGTTGTCTGGCTGCCATGTCACACTGTTGACTCCTATTGAGTTTGCAGTTCATTGAAACTCTTAGATCATTTTCCCAGGAAGAGTGATCTAGCCACATCTCTCCCCGCCTGTATTTCTGAAATTGATCCTTTTAACCCAAGTGTTAAGTTTATTCCTATTAAATGTCATTTTATGTGAGCTGACCTATTGTTCTTTTTGGATCGGGAGTCTGTCATCCTCTGTAATTATGTAACACTACCACCTTCATGTCATCTATATATTGAACAAATATGTCATCTGTGACTTCGCTTCAGTCGGTGATCAAAATGTCAAACGTTCTAGGGACAACAACAGATTCCTGGGGGTCTTTCACTGGAGACTTCTCTCCAATTCCATATCATTCCATTAATGGCTACCCTTTGGGTCTAGCCATTCAGCCAACTGTCCAGCTCTCCCTAATTGTAGTTTCTTCTAACTCATTTCTCTTCATCTTATCCACAAGAAGAATATGAGAAACTTTCTCATATTCTGTCCTGAAGTTGAAGTATACTCTTTCTACAGCATCTCCCTAAACTACCAATTTAGTTACCTTGTCAAAATGTTAGTCAATAGGACCACTTCTTGATGAACCCAAATAGACTTTTCAGTGATTGCTGCTTTCTTTTCTAAGTATTCATAAAACATCTCCTTAATAATGTGTTCTAAAACCCCAAAAGAAATACATCAAGCTTACTGGTATATGGCTTGTAGAATCTCCCCCCTCTCCCCTATTTTTGGTAATTGGAACATTTGTCTTTTTCTAATTCTGAGACACTTCTCCTAATCTCTTTAGTCCTTTTGTTCAGTCCTTCCCAATTCAAAGATCATCCTCCTTGGAAGTAAAAATAAGCAAAGTAGGAGTTGAGTTGTTCAGCTTTCTCCACTGGCATTTGGAACCATCTCATTCTCCCTAGTACAACAGTCCTCTCTCTTCTTTAATCTTCATTTTTTCCCCCAAGATAGCCAAAAGAACCCTTTTTTACTGGCATTAGCATTTGTTGCTGGCCTTAGCACATTTGGGGTGTGAGCTTTCCTGACATAATTTTTATACACAACTGTGCTAGTTTTCTGAATTTATCCTTGCTTCCGTTTTGTCTTTTTCTATATTTGTCTTTTAAAAACCTGACTTTGCCAAAGAGTTCCTGTGGATTCACATTACTATCTTCAGTTAGCTCCTATTTTTCTTCCATATCAAAATCATTTCTTCTCGTGTCTCCCAAATCGCATTTTAAAGAGCATCCTATCCTTTTTGAGCCAACATTCTCTTTCAAAACAGTGGGCCGTTGGATACTGTCTGTTGTTTCCCTGAATCCTTTGAAACCTTTTCTCAACAGTGTACATCCAACTCATCATGACTGTATTCTTCTTTACTATCACGGACTCCCCAGCTGAGGTGTCACTTGTCCCTCAGGTTCCTATCTTTTCTACTTCAGCATCTACGAGTTCATCCCTGTTGGTCAGACCGAGGCTCAGATGAATAGTTCCCTAGTGTGTTTTCTCAATTTTTTTGCTTTGAAGATCAAAATCGTTGTTGAGGTAAATGACAAATAGAATGGTTCCTTTGCTTTTGGCAGAGAGAGAACATGCTGGTGACCTTCCCCTCTCTGTGCCTCAGTTTCCTTCCTTTTAGAAAGAGAAGCTTATAATAGATATTTCTTCAGGCTCTTCTTAGCTGGTGAGATTCTATGATTCTGGCTCATTCAGCCAGGACAGCTGCTCAGATGCTTTCCTGGTGCTGAAGCAGATATAGCCATTGAACTTCCGTTTTGCCCACCCGGTTTCTTTTACTCCCTGGTACCCTGCCTACATAGATCACATACCATTTTTATTTTACAGGTAGATGGGCAGCATGAGTTCACAGAGTGGCTCCCTTTAGGGCACATAGCCTGACTCAGGATTAGGAAGCCTTGAATTCTGGGTATCATTTTCTGACTTTGTCACAGATAGTAGCTACTGAAGCAGCTTTATCTATTTTCTCGTCTATTTTTTGCCATCCTTTTTCAGTTGGCCCTTTATTCTCTGATTACAGATGTAGTGACTGATACTGTCACTAGTGTCATTCTTGAAAAGCTGATGATTTCCAACATTAGGGAAATTAAAACATATTGGCAAATTAACCACACAAGCTTAAAATAGGAAACTACTACTCTACAAGTGGAAACTATAGTCTGAAAAAAAACTCACATCGCATACCCTCAAGCTTTAGTACTAAGTCCCCATTGAGATCTCTCAACTTAGGACCTTCATTCTCCTGGAATGTCCTTTTCCTACATTTCTGTATGTCAAAATCCCATCTATCTTTCTATATCCAACTGTTATTTACATCTCCTCCAAGAAGCCTTCCTTGATTTCATGCCTCCCTCTCAAGTGAAAGCAACCTTTCCTTCCTCTGTACCTCCTTTAGGCTACTTATCATATCCTACTTTGTGTAGAAAAATGTTATATTCCCATAGCACAAAGGACTCACAAAGTTATTTTCCACCACTGACTCTGGGGAGTGGGAAGTCAAGGCAAGTTTTATTGTTCGCATTTTAGAGTTAAAGAAGTTGAAACTTAACTCTGCAGTGATTTGACCATGGTCACTTAGGTATCACAGGAGCAATATGAACCCAGATCTCTAGACTACAGGTGCAGTGTCTTTTCACCGTTATATTTTTCCTTGTAGTTTTTGGTATATGTGGCTTACCTCTTCCCCATACCACTATAGACTATAAGCTCCTTAAGAACAGAAATCCCATTGTACATATCCTCCAGCCCACCAAGAACCTTACATATATCAGGCACTCAAATAACATGTATTTTTGAATCAGAAAGTTCTAGAAAGTAAGACTTTCTTAGCAGGTAGCTGATTGTAGCATTATATAGGACAACTCAAGCTATTTCTTTATTCAGTAGCGTGATTTATTTCAGTACCTATTTATCAAGCATTTGCAATATACTTTGTGCCATGCAAGCCTCCAGCTTTGAGGAGAGAGGAATACAAAGAAGTAATGCACTTTTATGATCCTTGGCTTTCAGAAACCTTCAGTGGCTCCCCACTGCCTGCTAAATAAGGTGTAAACTCTTGACCCTGCCACCTGAGGCTCTCTACTACCTGGCTTCTACCTGTACCTGCCGAGACATATATTATTCCTTTTCACGTATGCTATATTGTAGCCTGTTTTAGCGCTCTACTTTTTTTCCCCAAATGCCTTAGGGTTATTTGGGGGATTCAAAGGAAATAATCAAAAAGGAAGATTGATCTGGCCCTGCCATTTACATTTCTTCCTACTTTTTAACAATAATTGCCCTCTAAATGAGCGATTTTGTGAAAAATTAACCACTACTCTCAGGGGAAGAAAAAACAGGCCACAAACGTATAATAATTGTAGATCCTGATGAGATTTATTAAAAGATATTATTTATAGCCAATAGATGTCTCTGGGCTGGTGGGGATGAATTGTTTCTCAGGTCTTTGCCTTGAATTAGGTCTCCACTTTTCCTAACTCCACTTCTCCTTCTCTTCTATCATTGTGGAGGGAGTGCCGAAAAAGGAAGACCTGAGACCAAACCTTGCCTTACACATTCATTAGCTACATGTATAGTTTGGGGCAAGTCCTTTAGCCTCAGTGTGCCTCAGTTTCCTCACCCATAAATTTAGAGGAGTGCATGTGATGTTCCCTAAGGTCCCTTCCAACTCCAGATTTGATATCCTATTGTTGCTTTGTGTGCTTTCTCAACGTTTTGCTCTTGAAGAATAAAATCATCATTAAAGTAGATTTACCGATTGCTTTGCTTTTATCACAAAGAGAACAGAATCTGAGTCCCAGCTCAAAGGGAAAGGGAGACTGCAGTTTACTCAGCACTCATGTAGATTTACTCCTACCTCAGGGGTCACATTCTACCTTGTATTCCACTTAGTTGTGTATATCATATCCTTGGTATTATGTTGTAGGTAAACCGAAGGCAGAGGCTGCTCTTCCTCTGTCCTCAGTTTTCCTATAAAATAATACCAAGGAAATGACATACACAAATAAGTATAATCTTTGTGCTCAGGGCCAGCAATTCAGGAACTGATATATATATATATATATTATTCCTGCCAGTGCTTAGTAAAAGGTGCATAATCAGTATTGGTTGAATGGAAATTAAGACATGATGCTTGACCTCAAATGTATATAATACCACTGGAAAGGCAGGACTCACACATAGAAAGCAATTAATGTTGACCACTAGCAGTTCTCACTAAATGCTCCTACAAGTAGCTCATCCATAAGGAAACCAGTGGATGGAGAGCTCGTTGTGGCTTGGTGTGGTCAGGGTGGCCTCCTAAAAGTGGTGAGGCTTGAGCCATGAGAAGGCATTTTGAATGAGGTCTTTCCTTCTTAACATGGGATAGACAGGATCTCTTGTATCTAGTCCAACCTCAATCCTTAGAAGCCCTAACCATGATTAGGTAAAGAGCCAGTTCAAGGAATGGACAAACCTTGCCTGAGGCAGAGGAGGTGCGATCCTTATTTGGAGGAGAACAGGTATAAACCCCCAAAGCCAGGCCTGTTTTGGCTGTCTGGATGTTTGTGGAATACTCAGTTAAGGTGAATAAGTATTCTAATTACTATTCAGAGGATTTCGAATCAAGAGAAACTCAGAGCTAAGGAAGCTGAGATATATGGAGTGCCAGGTGGATAGATAATAGGCTGACTTCACTTTCTTTCCCCAAAGTATCACTCTTTGATTTTACCGATCTGTACGATCTGCCTCCTCCTGGTGCTAACATGTTGCTGTTGTCTCTGTTGTGTATGTCTTGCTTTTTAAAAGTATATAATCAGTTCACCATGCTGCTTTCAAAGCTGTCCTGCTTGTTGATCTGAATACTCTTTTTCCTTCTGTGCTTTTTTGGAGATATGTTAGTAATACTTTTATGTCTTTTCTTATTTTTTCTCCCCAAAACACTATTGTTATCTCCTCACTCCTCACCCTTGCCCTCCAATCCCTCTGCATTCAGTTATCTGTGCATATCTTGCAACTCCCCCAGTGGTTTATAAAAGTTCTTTATGACTGTGTACTCTCCTGTCTGTCTCTGCCATATACAGTAAGTGCTTAATGATTGCTTGAATTGAAATCTAGCAAGATACAGAAGTTTTGTCACTAGAAGGTTGACCGAAGAGAATTCATTTAGTCATAACTGTTGTTAATAAGGTCTAGAGGTGTTGCAGCCTGTATTAGTAGGGGAAGAATTTCTCTTTCTTGGTATCCCCAGCATTTAGCACAATGCCTGATATATAGTAGGTACTTAATAAATGCTGACTTAATAAATGTTGGCTGGCACTTAGAAAAATCACCGATATTAGAGCTCTTAAACAATTCTGCTTTTAAAACAA
This sequence comes from Myrmecobius fasciatus, assembly GCA_023553655.1. Lineage (NCBI taxonomy): Eukaryota > Metazoa > Chordata > Mammalia > Dasyuromorphia > Myrmecobiidae > Myrmecobius > Myrmecobius fasciatus. The sequence continues at coordinate 9,509 of JAJPUD010023049.1, read as the reverse complement.
GTCCTGTAAAAGGATCACTGAGACTATTTTGATTATTCATAAGTTACCATCTCCAGACAAGCCTGTCTTTGCTAGAAGCCGACTTTAGGCTCTTGAAGGTTCCGCTAGTAGAATGTGTGATCTAGCATCTCCCATCAAGTCGCCAAGGCTTTGAGGATTGACCTTTTTGTGGTCCAAAGACCTGCCTCAATAAATTCGAAGAGGCATTATCTACAGGGGATTATCCAGTCTTCCCTCCTCCCTCCTACCCCTGAAAGACATACAGAAAAGGAGTTGCTGTCAGTCATTCATACCTCCATGTGAATTTGTCACAGTCCCACATTTTCTGGGTTTATTTATATTTTAAGCCTTATCCTACTTGACTCTGTTAGATATTTCAGACACCAATAAGTAAGTAGGAGAGACTTTTCCCCCCCAAGTGGGAATCCTTCTCAGTGCCCAAGGTATCCACTTAGAACTGAAGTTAGCTGGTCAAATGATATGAATTTTTAACAACAGTACATCTCCAGAGTTCCCTCTGAATATCACGGGCCTTAGAGCTATTTTCAGCTTTTACATTTTTACTATGTGATCATTTTCAATAGATGTCCCTGTTGTCTGAGAGGTGAGGGGGTTGGGTTTTTAAAATTCCATCACTTTTGAAAAGTGTTGCATTCGTCTATTTATAGTTGTCTCCTTTTTTCCCCCCTCATTTTCCTTCCACTCAGAATTGCCAGGAAGCATCACCTCTGAGGAGTGATGAGCTCCTGAGAGGAAGGATGAAAACCAAATCATTCTTTTCTTACAAGATTCCTAGAGGGTAGAGTATCAGAGTAGTTTGCAATTGAAGGTGAAATTCTGGGGCAGCATTTTTTTTAACTAAAACTTAGTTTAATTTCACCTAAAGGAATTTTGTGATTCTCATATTTCTGGATTAGAAACAACCAAAAATCTCCGAAGGCTAATTGTTCAGGTGATGATTTTATATATATATATATATATATATAAGTGTATGTGTGTATTTTTAAAAAGGAGAATAGATTTTTTTTTCCTGAGGAGTTTGTAAAGTAGTAGATTTAAAGACAGTTTGAAAAAAAATTAGTTCACTCTTTCTCTTCCTTTGATAAAGGGGTTTAGTAATATTCCTTTGGCAATCTGGGTACAGAATAGATTGTCTGTTATATGATAAATATGGACTAAGTAGGATCGAATCAGAAACAGTCACAGGCTTCTCTAAAATTGCATTCAGCGTGAAGTCAAAGGTTCTGGACAAACGATATCTTGATTGGCCCATGCACACATTTAAAAAATAACTTGATGGTTTCCAAGACAAGACACAGCTTAATCCGGGACTTCTGACCCAGAACTATAACAAACATTGAATGGGGAAAGCAGGCTGCTATAATGGCCCCGATTTCTACCCTGGCCTAGCAGTCTCATTGGCAAGAAAGACCTCACGCAGTGCTTTATATTTCTCTTTTTATATTTACCATGACTCATTAGACATTCTATTCTACAACACTGGTCTCTTACCCCATTGCTAGACTGTAAACCCCATGAGAACAGGGATGAAACCCTAACTAAGCTTGCAGCTTTCTCAGGGCTCTGCCACACAGCCAGTAGCCTGATAAAACTTTAATACCAGGCTCTCAAGGTTCTCTGGAAAGCGCTGGTTGTTCTTTGTTGTTGCTGTTGTTTTTGTTCAAGTGAATTGTAAGCACTGTTCCTACCATATACCTTTCATCTACTTCCTTTCTTAGGCCCTCCCACACCCAGAAAATATAGGGGTTATCTTTGTTCTTCTCTAAGCTGCTTGGTAGAAACTGGATCAGAGACACACCATATGGGGATGGACAGGTAAACCTAGAAAACAGCTTTGCTTTTAAAAGGGAATGGCAGTTCTGTTGGCTCCAAGATGCACTATATATACAGTTGGTTTTTTTATAGCTGAAAGGGACTATAGATATTTTCTAGGCCAATTTTCTTGTGTTATAAAAGGAAAAAGCCGAGGCCCAAAGGAGTCAAATGATTTCCCAAGGAGCAAAGTCAGTATTCAAACCCAGATCCTGACTCCCAGTCCAACATTCCTTCCACTGCACCCTGCTGTCTTACCTATTTCTTAGTATGATTTCTTTGCTTTATGGATACTGAGATGAAAGAGCAGAGTTTATTGTTCCTATCTCGGTTGCTTGTCCAGAGCTGCAGAATCATGGAACTTGATGGAATGTCAGAGACCATGTTCTCTCCTGGCCCTGATCATGATGAAGCTTCTCAGTACAATCTATGTGACTAGTGGGTATGAGTCACCCATGCTCTCCCTAGGGTCACATGCAGATTAGGGCTCAGTCTTTGACTCCAAATTCAGCCCCTTTTTTGCTCTAATAATAATAATAAGTTCCTCTTCAACCTAATGTCACGTTGCATGATCTGGAGGCCCTTTGACATCCCAGATAGTATGAATCCCATGAGTGGGAGGGAAGTTGGACTATCTGCTTTCAGAGGTCCATTGGTCTCATCCACATAATCTTCTCATTTGGTGACTCTGAAAGAAAGACCTTGAAGTTTGACATGGAGTCTACTTTCTTGTTAGAGTCTGAAAAATACATCATTAGGGCAATCCTCACTCATGCTTTGCTTTTTCCCTGTTGGTATCCATCTTGTTTGCACAGAACATGCAAGCAGCTTCTCTCTATCCAGACTTCACTCCTCCACAGGCTTCCTCTTTTGCAGTTAATTTCCCTTTGTGATTACTGGGAATGGTTTGCTGCTGAAGGAGTGCTCATATTATGTGCTCAGAGTTGCTAATCCCTGGGCTTTCTAATCAGCCTTTTTGGGGAAAGGGAATGAATTCCATTTACTTGTTTCAGGAGCTCAAAAAATCATTGGATGGAGGGCTGAAAGGGACCCAAGAGGTGATCTAGTCCATCCCCCTCATTCTATAAATAAAGACACTGAGACGCAGGGAGAAGGGATCTTGGAATCATGGAATCAAAGAGAGTTGGACAGAACCAGGGAAACATAGTCAAGCCTTCTCATTTTACAAATGAAGGAAATGAGACCTAGTGAAGTAAGGTGATTCATCCAAGATCACATAGTCCAAGGACACAGAAGTATAAAAATATGGCTGGAGCTTGAATGTAGGGCCTTTGCCTCTAGGTCCTGTCCTTTCCATTAAACCATGTTTTCATAGTTGATCATTTCATCATCTCCCTTTCTTGATGGTCCTAGGCCCTCCTTCAAATGGGAAAAGAATGTTCGTTTCCAAATTGGGCCTAGCTAATATCTCAGACTGCTTAGTGAAACTTTGTATTAGCTCCCTCTTTAAAGCTTCTTTCCTATTAGAAAGGCGGCTTCCGGTAGCATTGCCTCCTGCCTTTAAAGGTTTGGCAGCTGCTCCTAGTATAAGAAATCCACTTCAAATTAAAATGCTTCATTCCCAGAGATATTTTATTTACAGCCAAGCACCTAGCAATACTTGTACAGCCAATGGGTTGCAGTGAATATAGATCTTTGATGCTGTTGAATAAATCTGCCAGGATTTCCAATTTGCTTTTATGCGGTGAATCACCCAATTCAGTATAAATGTATCTGGGCTGCCATAGTCTCCCTTTTTTCTGATTCACCGCTATTACTGCTACCCCCCACGCAGGAAACATTACATATCCCCAGAGTGCACCAGTGCCTGGGCTGTCAATCAGCCAGCACTTATTGGGCCAGAGCGTGCTCGCACATACTCCAGACACACAGTCTTCATATCTGCTCCCCAAACTGGCCCTGAGCTTTCTTCCCCTCAAGAATGGTTTCTCATGCTGACCCTTCTGCCCGAAACGCTCTCTTAGGTCTATCCTAACCTAACTGCCTAACTGCCTAACCACCGGTGGGAAAGCATTTTTTTTATTACATGCCAAGTACTGTGCTAAGTACTGGGGATGCAAACAGAAGAGCAAGACTGTCCTGATTCTTCGAGAGGAAAGCAACACCATGGAGATGGATGGATGGAAAGACAGTGGTCCTTAGGATTCAGTCAGACAGGGGTCATTGAGAGATAAAAGGGTCCTGTACTGGTTCAGTGGGTACCTCTCTAGTAATAATAACAAGAATAGCAAAACACCAAAAATTCACATTGTCTTTGTGACTAAAACAAGCCTAGGAGGGATCCATTGTGGGGCATTATAATCCCTCCCTGTTTTACCGAAGATATGATGCAGTGTGACTTGTCCTTGGTCACCCAGCCAGTGTAGACAAGATCAGAGCTTGGAATTCATGCCCAGCAAATGGTTTTCCAATTTTCAGAAAAGGAAAGAGAGTAGGGCCAGTAAGCTGTAGATCAGCAAGCTGGACTGTGCTGTATAGCAAAATTGAAAAATGCATTATTAAAGGGATGGTTAGTGAATGTCCAGAAAGGGAAGCAGTAATCACCAAGAGCCTGCTTGGTTTCATGAGGAACAGTCCATATCTAAAACTAACATTATTTCCTTTTTTGGACAAGATTACTAGACTGGTAGGCCAGAGGACTGCTATAGAGTAATTTACCTCAATTTTTTTTTCAAAACATTTGACAGTATCTCTCATGCTATTCTCATGGGTATTGTACAGTGAGGAAAATTTGGTCAGTTGTGCAAATGTCCATCCAAAGAACAGTCTTATTTAAATGTTAAATAAAAAGGACTCTTGCAAAATGTCTCAGTGATCTGAGTTTGGATTTGAAAATTTTTATCAAAAAAATTTTTTTTTATCGATAACATGGGATAGCCTTAAATGACATATGTTTCTCAGATTTGTAGATGACAAATCTAGGGAAAGCATCTAGCAAGTTGGCTGACAGAGCTAGAGTCCCAAAAGATTCTGATTGATAGTTTAAAATGATGAGCCAAATCAAATGAGATGACACTGACTAGGGAAACATGTAAAATATTATACTTCTCAGGTATAATATGAGGGGAGCTATCGCTAGATAGTACATTTACTTGAAAAAGATTCTGGAGTTTCAGTGAACCGCAAGCTCAACATGATTCAAGAGCACATCTAGCCAATAAAGACCATTGTGATCTAGGAGTGTAAAGTACCCTGAAAGTGGGCAGTGATGGCCCAAGATTACATAGATGTTAAGTGTTAGAGCAGAGACTTGAAGTCTAAATAACCCCCCAGGCTCCTGATGTCAAGTGAAGATTTCTAGAATTCTACTGTAGTACATCAAAAAAAAAAATACAGGAATAATAAAGGGGGAGGAACGAAAGGCCCTTAGTTTGTCCCTTCTCTGATCTTTTCTTTACTCATTATCAAATTAATCTTTCCAGCAGAGATAGCTGACCATGTATGTCACTCTTCTGTTTTAAAAACATTCAGGAGTTTCCTGTTGCCTTTCGGATAAAACACAAGTCTCCTTATTCTGCCATCTAAGGCCTTCCACTCTTCCCTCCTCACCTCGTGTACCTGAATTCCCTTTACACACTACTTGTTGTAGCCAAACTTATTGGAAATTCCCCAAATTCATCTTGTTGTGTCCCAACCCCACGAGTGATAGGACAAAGCTGCTCCTAGAACCTGATTGTCCTCAGCTCCCCAGACATGGAATCATGATCATCTAAGGCCATAAAAATTCCCCAGACGCATAGAGTCTGGGTTTGTCAGCCTCGGTAGAAGCTTTAGACCATGCAAGTCACCAAACCTTGGTGATATACTGAACAGACACATTTCCAGATGGAGACCATGTCCAAAAAAGCTTAGTGCCCTTGTGTCCTTGTTGCATATTTTTTACTGTGTTAGTAAATCTCTTCTGTTAAATGTTCAGTGACTTGAGGACCTCATTTTGTCCCAGCATCAAACCTGAACTGATTAGGTACTGATGGTGGAGTGCACCTACACCACCATGCTTTTTCAGAGGTCACTCTATATGCCTATAATTCATTTTCTCTACATCTGACTCTTGTAATGCTTTTCCTTTGACACCGGCGGTACATGAGGTCTTAACGGGTCCTACTTAGCCAGAAAGGCTTTAAGTACTGTCTAGCACAAACTCTACCTGCCATCCATGGACCAGCGTAATTTAAGTAGTAAGCTGCTCCTCATCGGGATCATTGAGTGATAGATTCTCCAGCCGTGGCAAGCCACGAGACAATCTATGAACCACAAGACCCACAGACGATTTCCCAACTATCATCTGCAATCTATAAAAAGCCATTTTCCCAAAAGTGCTTAGGAGGGTTGCCCACAAGACCTGCTGTAAGCGAATAGAGCACAAAGACTGTGACTTTTTCCATTGCCAACATAGGAAGTTTCTACTGAGGCACCTGGTACTGGATTTATGAAACATTGTTTTCATAAACGGCTGGTTGTTCAATAAGGCATAAAATAGCTAGTGTAAGATTGTTATTTGCTCGACAAAATCATTTTTGCAACACAGCCTCAATTTCATAGTCGTTACCGCATTCCACTTATTTTTCTAAGAAATGTGACACAGTAGATTAACTATTGGCATCAAAACATGGCATTTCCCTTCTGGCTGCTAGTTGCTTTCTATTCAGCTCAACAGCTGTTTACTGGGCACCTACTATGTGCAGCTGTGGTGACATCCTGGTATTGGAGCAGCACCGGAACTCTTCCCAGATAAAATATTTTCCAAAACGTACAGCAACAAGTGCAGCCCTCTTCCCTGAATTGCAGACAAGTAGCTGACGTCAGAGCCTGTTATGTTTCTGACTGAGTCTCTGAACAGCTAATGCCATGGGACAGGTAAAGTGGTGTGTTCAATCAATCATGTCACTTTGCCTCTATGGGACTTGATTTCCTCATCTGTAAAATGAGGATAATAATTTTTTTTTGCCCTGCCTGACTCACAAGGCTGTCATGGTGAAGGTGTATTGTAAAGTGCTAGAAAAATGGGAATTATTTTTTCTCCTAGAAATGGTTCCAAGCTTTTTTACATCTGGAGAATTGTCTTTAAAGTGGGTTCTTGACTTAGGGGGCATGCCCTTGATGATCCATGAGGCTATTTTGATTCCTTTAGATTCTATGACTTAGTGACAGTAGCATGGAGGTATGTTAGTCCTAGGTTGGGAGTCAGAGGCCCTGAGATCTAGTCCAGGATCTGTTACTTACTGTATGACCATTACAAAAACCACTTCCATTCTCTGGACCTCAGTTTCCTCTTCAGTAGCATTACTGTTCAACTGAATTCTCTTTAAGTTTTCTTCGAGTTCTGACTTTCAGTGTTTTGTTGTTGTTGTTGTTGTTTTGTTTTGTTTTGGGTTTTTTTGCAATGAAAATAGTCTACTTTTGCGTTAACACCATTAAGTGTCAGGGTATATATTGATTTGACTTGAAAGAGCTTCTTTCTTTATAAAAGGTGTGTACCTTTGCATCCTCTGCAACAGATGTCTTATAAACTGGATAGTTTCTTTTGTGATCCTCATTATGATAAATGAAAGGCAAGGTAACCAAGTAGCCAAAGAAATGCTATTTCCTGTTGCCTCTGGGCACATTATCAAATATCCCTTCTGACTCTGATTTGCATATGGGAAGGGAGGAGGTTATGAAGGAGCCTTCTATTAAGCTTCAACATTGTTTTCTGGATTCATTTAGAGTGAGAATATTGGTTTCTCCAGTATTGTGTCATATCAGTGGACAAGGACAGAATGTTTAAAATTAAACTAGGAATTCAACTAAAGTTCATTTGTTTTGCAAAAGCTTTTCCTTGAAGGCACTTTGTCCCAGTTCATCTATCCTGTACCTTGGTGGGTTACTGCATGGATTGTCATCCTATCTCAATATATGGAAGTAAGCTATTTTAGATCTCAGAATTCATTTTTCCTTCATAAAAGTGGAATTGTGTCTTTGGGCATGTTTTATGTGGGAGATGATGTAACATGCTAACAGCAGTGATAATTGGGGGGTGATGCACTGGTCATATTTAGCAGTGGGGCCTGACTGCAGGGGCTCTGGGAAGATAAGGGGCACTTAAGGCCTGTCCCACTCTTGCCTCTGTGACTCATAGAATGCAGAATTCTTAAATCTGTAGTTGGGGAAGCCTGGTTCTTCTTTGTTTTACAACCACTACTTAGGATCCTAATTGTGGAGTCCTGATAGGCTAATGGCACTTTAATTGCTAAGTGAGATATGGAGATGTTGTCTTGCTGTGGGAGACAATGAATGAAACACTTTACTTTACCCAGGAGAATAAACTTTAAAAAATAAAACAAAATTTTAAAAAAGGATGGCTTGGAGTCTCTCTGCCTAAGCTCTGTGAAGGCAGGGGTCTTGTTTTAGCCAAGCTGTGTGTTTTCCCTATTACCTTGAATACTGCCCTGCCTGCAGTAGACATTTAGTATTTGTTGAACTGGGGTGGCAAAATTTGTTTGGGACTGGGATTTGAGAGTAGGAGTGACTATTGCCAGAAGACCAAGAACAACGGGATTAGACAGGGCTCAGATTTTCCACCTCTGAAACCCAAGCTTCTCAGAAACAGGTTGAGTTTATGCAAAAATTATCCCTGGGACTCCCTGATTTTCGTGGAAACATAGCCTTTTATAAATGATTTAAGAGGCCCTATAGTATAGTAGAAAGCATGGGGAATTTGTAGTTGGAAAATTTGCATTTGAATCCTGGTTCTTCCATAAAAGCTATGTGACCTTGGGCTTTTCACCTAGCCTTTACTGACTTCAGGTTTCTCATCTGGAAAATGAAGATTTGGCCTTTTGAGTTCACATCTTACTCTATGTGAATCTATGATATTCTGAAAAAGCCAGGGAATAGATCCCAAATGATAAGAAGGCCAGGCATGAATTGCCTCTCCCTTTTTGTATCAGTATGTAGTTGAACTTTTATCATGGGTAAAGTGACCCCTGTTACAGTTCTGTGTACACAGCAGGAACTGCATAAATCCTGTCTGAATCAGAGATGGAAAGAGAGTTACAATGACAAGTCTGATGATGATGATGATTTAGATAAACATGGACTCTGTTCTGCCCTATCTGAAAAAGAGACCTTAGTATTGGGGCCCTTAGCATTGATCTAAGAACAAGGGGAAGCCAGGTTGCAGGGACCAGATAGAATAGGTAAAGAAAGACTTACATTTAGAAGAGTGTTTGCAGAACAGGATTCTAGAGTGGACAAGAAAAACTAATAGGAAGATCAAGAGAGGAAGAATAGGGAGGTAGTATGATATGGTAAAAAGAACTATGGATTAGGAATCAAAGAAAGCCTGGATTCCAGTCCTGGAACTTAATATCCAGGTAATCTGGGAAATACCCCTTCTACTCCTTGGGACCCAGTTCTCCATCAATAAATGAGGTTGGACTAGACGGATTTTAAGTTTCCTTCTATCTCTGACAGTCAAATGTTTTTTGACTAGCTCTAGTATGAGGGCTGTTCGTCCATCTTTGGTATCCACCTGTTTCACTTAAGTCTTATCTGTGGCTCCAAAAAGCTCTAGCATGTTTAATCACACTCAAGTAAAACCGTCTCTGCAGATGAGCTAAATCGGGTTGCAAGAAACCAGTGGGCTTCAAATCCACCAGTGAGTTTGGGGGGGG
>JAJPUD010023048.1:0-20523 GCA_023553655.1 Myrmecobius fasciatus | reverse complement strand
TGGTTTACAAAACTTAAATCAGGGTTGCCATCATCCTTTTTGAGAGGGAAGAATCATTTTTTATTTCCTCAAAGCTTTGAGATTATGTGTGTGTGTTGTATTTTATGGTGATAGTGTAGAGTCAGGAGTAACAATAATAACAGCTAACATTTATATGAAGCTTTAAGGCTTGCAGAATACATGTACACACATGTATAGATGTGCATATACATGTATGTGAGTATTATACACACGCACACTATATATGTTTATACACACACAAAATACATGATACTCATTTGATCTTTACAAAAACATAGTGAGGTAGGCAACTATTATCATCTTCATTTTATGGATGAGGAAACTGAGACTTAGAAAATCAACAAATTTATCCAGGGTTACATAGGTAGTAGGTATGGGTGGCTGTTGAGTCCTTGAAACCAGAGGACATTTACATCCAGGAGCTTGACAGCAGTGGTTTCAAGATAAATCAGTAGGCAGGCCCTGAATCAAGACCAATGGTTTGCTGTAGCTGTTGGTTTCAAACAGGAGCCTAGAAGAATGTCTCCCCATGGTCTGTTGGCTTTTCTAAATTCGTAGTGGAGAATGGCCAATTCAGTTGGAAGAGACAATTACAAAAAAAGAAAGAAAAAGAAAAAGAGAAAAAATGGTTTACCAGTAGATCTTGATCTATTAATTATGTCTTCCCTTAGATGTTATTGCATAATAACTTGAGTTTATTTAGATTTATGTTTTTTTAAGTTAGATAAATTCAAATATGCTTTCTTTCTTTCTTTCTTTCTTTTTTTTCCCCATGAGTAGGTGAGCACCATATGGCTGGTGGAAGACAACAGAGAGGACCCTTTCAAGGTGTTCGTGTGAGAAATTCAGTGAAGGAACTCTTGTTGCATATAAGAAATAATAAGCAGAAGTCTTCTGCACCATCTGTGGAGGATTTCAAGGTGATGCCTAGATTTTTGTTGTTTTTCACATGGATTTTATGCTTAGATTATGTTTCTAACTGGATTCACCTAATAGGATGTGAGAGGAAATTTTCATGGAAGAGGAGGGACTGATACTGAGATGAGTGGAATTTTAGTGAAATAGAACTTTAAAAATTGGAAACTAAAATGATCAAACCATATTCATTTAAACTTAAATTGAGACTTAAGATGAAAATGAGGGATGAAATTGTCAGGGGGGAGAAAGCAGTGGAAGATGAATATTAGTGGAATTAATGGTTATAAGCTCTAGCACTGGATTAATTATTTGTACTGAGAAGTAATAGTTCTGTATCTGTATAACTATACTTCTGTACATGTATAAATATTAAATATATTTAAAAGGGCTTTCATCAGATGCCTTCCTGGTTGTGTTGTGGAGATGACCTTTGCTAGGGAGATGCAAGCTTCTACTACCACATTTGGAAAATAAAGGCTCTGTTTTTACTTTCAACAACTGGTCTGAATTAAGTTCAGATAGGCTCATTACCAAGTTGTCCCTAATGTGATGTCTGTTTAGGCCATAGAAAAAAAGACATCATAAATGGGGCTGTTATTTACATTGGTGTTTACATTAATATTTCTTAAAAACTTAAGGCATAGAAAATTAAATGTGTTTTTCTTTCTCCTTTAGGCACAAAGTGTGACTACAGAGCAATTTACTGGTAAGAGGTTTTAGTAATATAGTCTGGAAAAGTCTTGAGCAAAAAACTTTGCCTACATGGAAGAAATTTTTAAATGACTGATTCAGAATTCTTTTTCTCAGCAGAGTTGAAGAATATATTGACACATAGTGGAAAAAGAAAGGGGACTGATGCTAGTTCTGATGGACCAACTTGCAAAAGGCCAGCTGTATCTTTGCACACACAGTTTTTGGTAAGTATTTCACATCATCACCTCTGAAACAAGTTACCTATTAGTTGTATACTTTGACAAAGGAACCAGTTTCAGATGTAATTTTTTTTTCCAGACACCACCCCAAACTCCAACTCCAGTGGATAGCATGGAAGATGTTCATATTAATGAACCTAAACAGAGCAACAATTCTGATCTACTTCAGAACATTATGAATATTAAAAATGAATCCAGTCCTATTTCTCTGAATACAGTTCAGTTTAGCTGGATGAGCCCAGTAGTTCTCAATCAGAGCTCCCCCAGGGAGCAATATCAGGATTTCCATGGAGGGCAGACTCTCACTCCACCACAGAAATACCAGTCATTCCAAGTGAGCAGTTCCCCACAAATGATGGATCAGTCTCAGATATATCAGTTTTCTTCTCCACAGAACCAGGATTTGCAACAGCACTATAGTCACATTTCAGTCCCAGAATGTAGTCCATATTCTGGAAAACCTCTTTCTCCTAACTATGAACCAAACTTATTTGATGGGCAAGATCTGCTGTTCTGCTCAACCCAAAGCTTTGCATCTCTCCTAAGTAGTCCTGGAGAACCGGAGAATATTGCTCTTCCTATTCAGACTTCACCCAGTGCTCAGCAACAGCAGCAACAACAGCAACAGCCACAGCAGCAGCAGCAGCAGCAGCAGCAGCAGCATAGACACTCAAATGAGATTAACATCCAGAATTTTAACCTGGGGTCAAACAATGCCTGTGATGTCCTGAATGGGCAGGATCTAGGTTTAACACCATTAAATGTTTCCCTGCCACTCCAGAATGTGGCTGGAAATTCAATGAACACCACACAGTTAGGAAAATCCTTTTTTCAGTGGCAGGTAGAACAGGAAGAAAACAAACTGGCTAACCTTTCCCAGGACCACTTTCTTTCCAAGGATGCAGATGGAGATACGTAAGTACAGTTTCTTATTTTATATAATTAATTTTGGCAATAATTAATTATTCAACATAATGATTTGTTTGGAGTGGGAAGTCCAAAACTCCCTTGAATTATTTGTTTTAATAGAGAACTATCCCAGTATTCTTAATTTAATATAAAACTACCACTATAGAGATGGTTATTCCTGAAGATCATATGACCTACTTTTAAAATAATTAAAATATAGATGTGTTCTGTGGATTGTTATATATTTGGAAGGCCAGCACAGACTTTATCTGAAGAGCAGAAAAGCAAACTGTGTGAGTGTGTGTGTGTGTGTGTGTGTGTGTCCCATGGTTTATTTGCTTTAGTCAGGGCATTAGTAAAATATCTGAAGGTATCATCTATATATACTGTGCTTTACATGAGTTGAGTAAGTCTGTTCATTACAAAATAGAAGGGCAGAAAGATGAGAGACCTAAAGTAACTTATTCTCCTTTTTTTTTTCTAAGTAATTTATTCTCCTTTTTTTTTCTTTGCCCGTTCTCCAGGTTGCTTCACATTGCAGTTGCCCAGGGACGAAGGGCTCTGTCTTATGTTCTTGCAAGGAAGATGAGTGCTCTTCAGATGTTAGATATTAAAGAACACAATGGCCAGGTGAGATTCTTGCTAGGTATCTGAAACAGACCTTGAAAACCTTGGGCTCTTGGTCAGAGGGAGATCTTTGGGTTTAAATGCAGAACATGGTCTCTGAGCATTTACCCTTATATGTCCAAAACTAAGCAAGGATATTAACTTAGGTTTTGAATAATTGCTGACTTAATTGTGCAAAATAGAAGCTGTAGAGCAAGCACTTCCAAGTCTTTAAACACATTGTTTATTAATCAGCAAACACCTGCTAAACACCTACTGTGTGTGAAATACAAAGACAAAAATTCAATCATTCCTGCCCCCAGGAGCTTGTTTGTAGGGTTTTTTTTTGACAGGTGGGGAGAGGCCTCTTATTTCAAGCCACATTTCCTGTTAAAGTAATTGCATGAGAAAAACAAACATTGACATTTTTTTCCCTCTCTGACCACAGAGTGCCTTTCAGGTAGCAGTTGCTGCCAATCAGCATCTCATTGTGCAAGACCTGGTAAACTTGGGGGCCCAGGTAAACACTACGGACTGCTGGGGAAGAACACCACTGCACGTCTGTGCTGAAAAGGGCCACTCACAAGTCCTTCAAGTAAGGAAATTATCTGGACTAGGTACTCTTCTCTGAATGGTAGAAGTGTAAGCATTAATATTAGTTTCTTCTCTCCCTGGGGAACCTTTTGTAGATTTGACCAGACTTTTATCATTTGGTTTTCCTGGGAAGTTTAAGTTGAGTTGTTCAGCATGTACTTAATTGTACTTTTTTCCTTTCTTTCAAAGCCTACTATTAAATATTTGCTTCTATTTTTAATAAATTTTTGCAGGCAATTCAGAAGGGGGCCATCTGTAGCAATCAGTTTATAGATCTGGAAGCCACCAACTATGATGGTGAGTGGGTAATTTAAAATTTGCTTGTTAAAGCCTGGCCAGGGCTTATGGAACTAGTCTTAGGCAAGCCCTCTGTTTATTAAATATTGCATAACTGAAGATGTAGAAAGTGGAAAGCTAGACTAATCTTTTTTCATGGCATGCCAGATACAATAACAATAACTGCAGTTTATTAGGGTTAATGCAAGGTTTATTAGGGTTTGGGCAGCTGGATGGCACATCAGTAGATAAAGCACTAGGCTTGGAGTCAAGAAGATTCATTTTCATGAGTTCAAATCCACCTCAGACACTAGCTCTAATTAGTGTCTGGCAAAGTCATTTGACCCTGTTTGCCATAGCTTCTCATCTGTAAAATGAGATGGAGAAAGAAATGGCAAAGCAATCTAATATTTTTGCAAAGAAAATCCCCTAAATGGAGTCATGAAGAGTTGGACACAAGTGAAATGACTGAATCACAACAGAATGTATCATAGATAATAGAACCAGTTGAACTTTCTTATTTTCCAGATGAGGGAATTGAGTCATTAATTACCATGAGTATCTGGAGAGTTTCCAGACTTCAGAATGGGAATCTAGGCCCCAGAAATGTTTTCCTAATTGCCATGTTCATTTTGGATATGAAATCAGATGAGTTTGCTGCTTCATGATTTTGTGATTTCTTGCTTTAGGTCTGACTGCTCTGCACTGTGCAGTGGTGGCCCACAATGCTGTAGTTCATGAGCTCCAGAGGAACCAGCAGCATCACTCACCTGAAGTCCAAGAGCTTCTCTTGAAGAACAAAAGTCTGGTTGACACCATAAAATGCCTAATCCAGATGGGAGCCACTGTGGAAGCTAAGGTAAATTTATAGAAGGTATCCTGGATTGGAGGTGGGTAGCCTGATGAAGTGCACAGGAGCTGGGCAAGGCGATTGACCTAGATGGCTTTAATTACTTCATTATTTACTCCAAAATTAAGGATGAGAAGTTTGATTTAATGGCCTCTTTACATTCTCTTCCTACTATGAAATCTACAATTCTTTGGCCTCTGACATAGAGAAAAAAGGTGGTTAGTTATGACACTCAAAACTTCATGAGTTTCCCAAAGCTTTATGAAATGTTCTATTTAACAGGCATGTAATAACTGGGAAGACAGCAAAGCATCTTTAATTGTAGGCGAATACCTTATATAACATTTATATAACTCTTAATCTTACATTATTTCTCTCTTCCTTTTTCCCTCCCAAATTGCTTAGTTTTGAATTAGATTATTCTTAATGGAAAGGAAGAAAAAGAAAGTCCCATTTTCTCTTGAAATTCAGAGGGAAATTTAGTCTTTGTCATTCACTGGGGAAGGTTGCATTTTTTCATGGAAGGGATTCTTAATGAGTACTAGGTTCCTGGTTTATCTTGGTTTTTTAAGAAATTGGCTCACAATATAATGTGTTGATGTTTTTCCTTTGATTAGGATCGTAAAAGTGGTCGAACTGCACTTCATTTAGCTGCAGAAGAAGCCAACCTAGAACTGATTCGTCTCTTTTTGGAGCTGCCTAGTTGCCTATCTTTTGTGAATGCTAAGGTAACTTTCTAAAGCTTCCTTAACAGAGAGCTGGCAAATAGGAACAAACCTTATTTCAGAGCCTTTTGGCTTTTGGCTCTGGGTAAAAGTCCCTCTTATTGATGGATGTGTATTATTTCATTTCTCCTTCCTCAGGCTTATAATGGTAACACTGCCCTCCATGTAGCTGCCAGCCTGCAGTATCGAGTGACCCAGTTAGATGCCGTTCGTCTGCTGATGAGAAAGGGAGCTGATCCAAGTACAAGGAACCTAGAGAATGAACAGCCAGTTCATTTGGTTCCAGATGGCCCTGTTGGAGAACAGGTAATAGCAAAATGGGAAGGAATAGATTTAGACCTTTCATTCATTTATATTTAATAAACATGTATTATGTATCTACTATGTGCAGGGTTCTGTGCTAAGCTCTGGTGATCTGTCTTTGGGGGAGACAACAAGCAAGCACATAATGTACAAAGCAAGCTATATATGGTATAAATGGGAAATAACTAAAAGAGAAAATACTAGATTTAGGAGGTTTGAGAAAGGCTTACTATAGAAGGTGTGATTTTAGTTGGCACTTAAAGGAAGTCAAGAGAGATGAGTAGTTGGAGTAGAGGAGGAATAGCCAGAGAAAATGTCATGTTATATAAAAGATGAGAAAAGGTTTATTTAGGACACATAATTTATAGCTTAAATTATTCATAGCTCAGACAAGTTATTTGAGGAAGGAATGATAGTCACTTAGTTGCATTGCCTCCTCAAAGAAAGAAATCTGATACTTATTTTTTTTCCCCCCAGATAAGACGGATCCTGAAGGGGAAGTCTGTTCAGCAGAGAGCACCACCATATTAGCTCCATGTGACCTGAAAGTCTATAGTCAACACTCACTGTCAGTTAGGCAGTCCTGAAGTATCTGTAAATAGACCATTTGCCTTGTAAATGGCAAATGAAAGTTGTTTCTGTGAAACAAAGGCATTTAGTTCACTATTATATAGTGGGTTATGTTAAAAGAGAAAAATTGTTAAAAATTAATTCCTCTTAACATATTGGAATTTTACATTCCCAGGTGGCTGGGAGATAAACACTTGGACTTATATTTTTTAGTGGTTAAATTGATTAGGTTAGGAGAAGATTTTTTGATTTGTTGTATGAGGCATTTATCAGTTTTTGGTGCCAGTTTAAAAGTAGACACTTAACAAAAATTTTTTGGGGGGAGGAATCAAAGCATTCAGAAGAAAAAAATGAATCTGAAAATATCATTGTGGCTGCACTTTACCTAACATGATATCACAATTAAACATGTAACATTTATATAGGTGTTTAGCCTTACGAATGATACAAACACAAAAGTGGTTGAAATTTGCTCTTTTTCTGTTTTAAAACTAGATTAAATGTACATATGCTGCTAGACAAATAACTGTCGCCAATTTTAAGTGAATAAAGATTTTAAAAAGTAATTTATTATCACAAACATATCTAAAGAAGCTTGTGTTTTTGAACCAACCTGCAAGTTTCTGTGGAAAAACTGAATGAAGTTATTGGAGCACTTTGGTGGAAGATAAGCCATCATTTTGAATGTGATGATGTTGCCCTCATTCATCAAACTTCTAATAATTCTGCTTCTAAGGCCATACTCTTGAGGAAAACATTTCTTTCCTCCAAGGTTTTTTTCTTAATTCATAGGAATGGCAAAAAGTCAGCATCAAAACAATGTTAAGTTACCCCGATTTTTTTTCTCCTTAGTAAGTGTACTCATGATAATGTATAGTCATGTTTTATATTTATTGTATAGTGAAAAGCTTTCTATTTTTTAGTTCTCAATTGTTAATATACTTTATTAACACTGCCTGATCTCCAGGGTGCGGAATTTAATTTGTACAGCTATGATTGCACACTAATTCCTTCTAATGGATTTGATTCCTTTAAAAAAAAAAAAAAGATTAAAAAAAGTTCTTAAATGATGGGAAACGTCACATGTGACTGATCTTTGTGACTAACCTAAATCCCTTTAAAAAGATAACTTTTGGTTTGATCACATTGTTTGACCAAGTATGTCTTGTAGACAAAAATTAATTTGTAAACATTTGGTGTCAATGAATATAGTTGTGATGCATATAGTTAAGTATACTTTGAATAACTTTGTATGAATTTAAATAAAATTATTAAATTCAGTTATTCCACTGCCTTTAAAGTATTTTCTTCTCTTTGTCTTGATTAAATGTTGGAGGGATAGCAAAGATTTTTACTATATTAGCTATTTCAACAGATCGTTGACATTGTTGGAGAAAATGAAACATTAAATTGTCACTATTATATCCACCCCTTATTGACTGTCAGATGCTAAATGTATATGGCAAACAGTTTGTGCTTTGGAAGTTTGTATATTAAAGCATCTTAAATCTAGCAAGATAAGACCTAGATGGATTTTGGATCTTTTTTAGATTTTTGATTATTTTGTTGGGGTAGTTGAGGGATGCTGAGAGTTTGGTTTGGGATAAAGAATAGGAAAAAAATAGGATGAATTGATACACTTCTATTAGATATAGAATAAAAGAATATGTAATTGAGTCTATAACAGGTAGCATGGCATATTGTCTAGGAAGCAGACTTTGAAACCAGGACAGGCATTTAAGTCCTGCCTCTGGCAAACCCACTTTAAGCCAGTCAGTGCTCTCAGTAATCCTAGAATACTCAAGTGCAGCAATTGACATTTGACAGTTTTCTCGTTCATGAGATCCTTATAACAATTAAATCACACTGATTCAGGCTCTATTCCTTATTAAGGCAGTAATTGTTTCTTTTCCCATGCCAAAAATGAGTGAGAATCCATTACAGCATTGCCAATGTTCAGAGTGGCTAGATGGTAAAATAGGTAGAGTAGCAGACCTGGAGTTAAAAAAAACAAAAAGATTCATCTTCATGAGTTCAAATTTGACTTCAGACATGTTTCAGCATGGACAAATTTCGTATAGCTCCCAGTATACAGTAGACCTTTAATATTGAGTCCACTTTAATATCGGTCCACTGAACTAAAAAACTGTCTTGAGACTCAGGGAAAATGTGTCTCTTGCAAACAGCTCAGAATGAGGAAGGTGATGATCCTTCTGCAGTCTGTGCTATCAAACCTTCCCTGGTACACTGAGCATTGCCAAACTGCAGAGGGTCTCCTGGGGGAGTGATTGAGATGGTTGAGTAGAGAAGATAAGGTTAATTTCTCTAACATTGCCATCTTTTCCAATTTGCTGAATGTGAGGTAAAACTTGAGTTTGTTTTGGTTTGCCATTATCTTACCAATGATTTAAGGGCAGCTAGGTCATTCAGTGCAGGAGTCAGCAGGACCTGAGTTCAAATCAGCACACAAACATTTACTATCTATGTGATCCTGAACAAGTCACAATTCTGTTTGTAACAGTTCCTCATTTGTAAAAATTAGCTGAAGAAGAAAATGGCAAACTATGCCAGTATCTTTCTCAAGAAAACACCAACTGGGGTCACAGAGAGTTGGACATGACCGAACACTACCACCTATCAATGATTTGGAACATTTTTCTTATTACTGTTAATCATTTGCAATTCTTTTAAAAACTTTGTCCATATCTTTTGACAATTTATCTCCTGGCAAATGTATTGTGTGATCTTATATAGTTCTGTTACTTGTATATTTGACTTTAGAAATATTTAAGATAAAGTTGTGTTGTTTTGTCTTTTCTTAATTGCTTTTACGTTGTGAAAGCACATTGTGCTTTCACAATGCAGGACATTGGTAATCAGTGTATAAAGATCCCATCACCAATCTGCTAGCTCCTCTAAGAATTGTGACTATGACTGTTTCTTCTTTCCATTTTTAGAAGGAAGAGGAAAAGCTAAAATTTTGCAATGGGTAAGAAATGTGGATGATGCATCATAAATCATAACTCATATCATATCATCATAAATCATAAGATCTTAGGTATTTTGTTAAAGAGTAGTTGAATTACACATCACATACACACACAGAGAGAAGTAAACAAAATCCCTCCGTTTTCCCAGACTGGGACTTGAAACCAACCCCAAAGATTTTATTGTTAAATTTTATTGTAACTCCCCCAAATCAGGCAAAAAATAAATAAATTAAGCCAAGTGAATCTGGACGATCATGGGTTCAAATGAACTAGCAATGAAATTGGAAGAAGACTTGGTAAGGAAATGGTTTTTTCAAAGAAGCTCCAAGGCATTTTTTCTTTCCATTTCTAGGGCAGGTTCATTGGAACCTCTCCCCCCAAGGATGAGTCAAGGACCCAACTAGACAAAATAAGGCCTGAAGAGAAGAATTTTGGGGTTTGAGAGTGAGATAGAGGGAATAGCTAACTCTCTTCTTATGACAGAAACCTACAATTCTCATTCACTGTTGTTACACAAAAGTTTTTCAATTTTAATTATAAATTATTTTATCTTTTGTAATTGCTTCTTCCCTTGTTTGGTTTAACAATTCACTTGTAGTTGTAGCTGTAAAAGGTACCTTATCTGGTCTTCTAATTTTTTTAATAGTATGATCTTTAATATTCAGTTCACATGTCCCTTTTAAGTATGATTCAATATACTATTTGTTTGAATGCTGTAGATAAATTAACTTAGGCAGTATATTTGCCAGGGATACATACATTGCTATAGCTCAATGTTTGGGAGGCTCTGAAAGAAAATGTGTAAGAGAAGAGGTATTAGGCTGCCTATCAAACTGAAGGTCTAAAAAGCCATTGTGCTTGTCTCAATGTAAGCCTGTGAAAGCTGGACAGTATATTAATACCATAACAGATTCCGTTTGAATTGTCTTAGGAAATTCTGGAGATTATCTGGCAAGATAAAGTACTGGACACTGTCCTTTTCCCAATTGAACTGCCGAGCATTCAAATTCTACTGTAGAAAGGCCACATTATTCAGGAGTCAGAAGTATGCTTGCCTAAAATCCTATTTTATCGAGAACTTAAAACAAGACAAATATTCATATGGAGATCAGAAGAAGCAACCCAAAGACACTTTCAAGATTGTTCTGAAGAACTTTGGAATAGACTTCGAGACGTGACATTAGCACAGAATTGCCATAGCTCAAAAGAAATGTAAATTTAGAACCATCTCCACCTCAAATGTTCATGTGAACTAATCAGATAAGATCAGATTTACTAATAAGTTACTAATTAGTAACTAATGGGTTTACTAATAACTAATCAGTTACTAATCATTCTTATATTGATCAGATCAACTACACTTGGATACATTGTACCTTGAGCCCAACATAGTGATGTCATTCTGGTCCTATTTAAAAACAAAGGACAACCATTTTGAATTTATTGTAGCATATGGTATAAAATGTTGGTAAAGATATAAGTATTTTCAGGCTACTTTCTAGTTTTCCCAACAAATCTCATTAAATATGGAGTTCTTCTCTCTGTACTTTATATTTCAAGTTTATCAAACAATGGATTATTAAGTTTAATTATTTTTTTATTATTCCTTACCTAGTCTATTTCATTGCTCTACTTTTTCAATCAATCCTGAATAGTCTTGATGAGTTCTGCTTTACAGTATCAATTAAGTTTTATAAACTGTCCCCCTCATTTCCCATCTTTTTCTTATTATTCACTTGATGTTCTAGATTATTGTTCTTTCAAATTAATTTCATTACTTTTTTGGGGGGGAGGGGACCAGGGTTTAGCTCTCTTAGATAATTTTCTTGCTGTAACATAAAATCTACAAATTAACTTTGGTCTCATTATTTTCTTTTATATTAACATGGCCCAATAATGAATATTTCATTAATTATTTGTTTTTCTTTATGCTTTATTTTATAATTCTATTTCTACAGGTATTGAGTATACTTTAGTAGACTGAATCCTAAATACTTTTGAATAGGATTTCTCTTGCTATGATTTCTTTCTGGATTTTTGATATTGCTTTACGTAAATGCTGCCAATTTTTGTGGGTTCATCTTGTAACTTGCTACTTTACTGAAGATGTTTCTTTGATGATTCCTAAGGATTTTTTAAGTGAACCATCATGCCATCAGCAAATAAGGACTGTTCCCTCTTTGCCTGTATTTATTATGATTTTAATTTATTTTTCTTCCTTCTTGTTATTGCTAATATTTCACATTATAATTTATTCAGCTATTTCCCAACTGATGGGCATCCATTCAATTTACAATTCTTTGAATAGCCTCAAGTATAAGCTTTACTTCCTTACAGCGTTTTATCAAAGAAGTCCCTCCTTTTTGAAGCTCTCTTTTTTTGGTTTCTGTAACATTTCATTTTCTTAGTTTTCCTATGGCCTACCAGTCCCTCTCTGTTTCCTTCTTTGTATATTTATACTCTTAGTGATTTCATTCACTTCTGAGGCTATTTATTCTATACTGAAGACCCAAATCTAATTAGTGCTTCAGTCCTGTGTTTCCAATAGCTTACAGGGCATCTTATCTCAAACCCAATATATCCAAAGTAGAAATAATAATTTTCCCTCCAAACATGGCTTCTTTTCCTAACTTTCCCAGGGTTAGTCTTTTAGTCTAGAAGCTTTGGAGTCATCTTTGATCAATTCTTATTTTATTTATCCATTATATCCAATCTGTTATAAAATCTTCTGGTTTCTTCCATTAAAATATTGGTGATCATTTTGTGATCCTATTTGGGGTTTTCTTGGCAAAGATACTTGCCATTTCCTTCTCCAGCTCATTTTAAAGATGAGGAACTGAGACAAACAGAAGGGTTTAAATTCTGCCTCTAACACTTAGTAGCCATATAACTCTCTGCACTTCTATGTACCTCATACAACTGCCAAGGACTTACTTATTAAGTGATAGGCAATTTAAAATGTGTTGGTGGAGGGATTTCCCTTCCCATGGTTGTAAGAAAAGTGTTACTCTCTTTCAAAGATAATGAAGGATAACAGCAACTCCTCATTTATCTTTAACATTTATTGAACCCCAATTATTTGTTAAACATCTATGGATATGACTTCCTTGACCATTCTCTTTGACGATATATCATAACTTAAGTCTGATGAATGTGATGAACAGAATAATATCCTTTGATCCCCAAATTTGTTGTTTTGAATATTCCCAGAAAGTATTAATGGATGACAAAAAAAGCTACCTGAAAAAAGATTTTCATAGTAGCACCATAGTAATTGTAAAAAATCTAAATCTCCAATGGGGGCGGTGGGTGGTGGTTAAATACTTTTGTAAAACATAAATATAATGAAACTTTAGTACAATTAAGGTGGATAGGGAAAAGGTATGCAAAGAAAGGATTAAATAAAATAAAGCCAAGCAGAAAATGCAACAATAGAAGAATGGAATTAATATTGTTTTCCACCCCAAGGATAAAAGTAAACAAAAGTGAAAAGGACAAAGAAGTTGAGTAAGGGAAGGGGGCAGCTAGGTGGGGCAGTGGATAGAGCACCAACCCTGAAGTCAGGAGGATTTGAGTTCAAATCTGGCCTCAGACACTTAACACTTCCTAGCTGTATGACCATGGGCAAGTCACTTAACCCCAATTGCCTCAGCAAAAGAAAAAAAAAATATGAGTAAGGAACTGGAGGAAGTGATTGACAAATGATTATACTTTTAATAAAACATTAAAAAAAACAGTTTAATTTCATACTCCTCCAAGATGTCCATAACTAATAGAACCTATTCTCCAAGTATCTTTTACTTTGTGTAATCATAGAAATTTGTATTTCTGAGATCATATAATTCCTCTATTATATTACATATCAAAGGTTCTCACAATTGGAAGGGACTTAACTCCTTTATCATACTTCAAGTGAATGAAAAAGTTCTGTACAGTTTGTTGGTTATCTTGCCTGGACAGTGCAAGATAACTTATTGGATCTGTATTTTTAAGTCTTAAGCTTAAATGTATAATTGACACTCAGTAAAGAATTGTTTCTTCTCTATACTTCAGATATTTTAAACTATTCTATATATTAAGTTCAGTTGCTAAAAAGAGTGCTATTCCATATCTCTCAAATCTAGTTATTGCAGCCAATAATATGTTCTCTATTCTGATTGTAGAGTGGCAAATTATTTATTAGTCACTGATTATGAACCAGGCACTTAGCAAAATATGGGAATACAAATAAAAGCAAAAAAAAAAAAAAGATAAAGTCTGTCTATAAAAAGCTTCTTTTCTAATGTGAGAAAGAAAATACAACAGAAGGAAATTGGGGAAAAGTCAGGAATGGATCTAAGTAACCATGGATAGATTAGATACTTTGTGAAATGATGGTGCTGAGTAGAAACTCATGAATCAGAGGAGGGGACCACAAGGCAGAGGTATTTCCAAAGAATGCTGCCTTTGAGTTATGGAATCTGATCAATCAACCAAAGATATAAACAAGTTGTTAAAAAGCCCTTAATTTGGGTGGTGTAAAGTGCTTTGAGACACTGGGTGAAATCATGAGGTGTATAAATTAAGATCAAAAGAGATTTCAGTACTGAAGTGGTCCAGATTCAGGAGGGCTTTGAGAAGGCATATATATTCTCCTTGCACTCACATCAGCAGCGATGAGAAAGGGGGAGTGAGCCTAGAATGAGTATCACAGTGCTTCCACCTTTGGACATGCCCTCAGAGTGATCAGATCAGCAATAAACAATGCATTCTTCTGGAGTGGCTTCAGGGAACTTGGGTTTTTTAGGGTATAGAAATATGCAGTTATGAATAATACAAAGAGCTCAGAAAAGAGCTATACCTAAGGGTTACTTCATGATGCTCCCCAAAAAGGAGAAAAGTATATACAATGATTAAGGGTTGTAACTAACCCCTTTGCCCCACGTTTCCTTTTAGGTTGAGCCCACTTCCCCCAACAAAACTGTGGGTAATTGTGGGAAAATTAGCAGGGAAGATTGTTTTGTATCAACAGCTTTTAACCACAAACTAATTAACCCTGACTGGCTAACTGATAATCAGTTGGGAGCATAGAAAATGTACTAGAACAACAGTACTAGAAATCCTCTATCTTCCCCTAGCTCCTCATAATTATTCTAGATGTTGTCATTGTCCACCTCTCCTTCTCCAAGAGGAGATGAGGGTGATTTTTTGACATATGTATGAATTAGATTTAAGTGAGACAAAATTATGCAAAGTCATTGTCCTCCCTCTTTCCTCCAGAATCACTGAGTCCAGTGGCAAGACAAAAGTCAAGATGATTGGTGATGGCCTCAATTATCCTAAATTCTTATATGAGAAGTAATCAATCACCCCCTGGAGATGTCAGTGCTGGTTAGAAGCTGCAGAATACTCCCAAAGTGGATGCTATACTAATAAATGAATAGAAGTGAGGTGAAAGCCTAACAGTATGTGGAAGTAGCCCCAAAGTCTTTCTCTAAGGTATTGACTTGTCCAACACTGGAATTTTCCACATGGAAGTTATATGACCAGTGGTCGTGGATATCACAAAGAGGGTTCCTATTTGGATTCAAAGTAGATTCCATGACCTTTCATTGAGATTCTGTGATTAAATCAAAGAGATGTAGGTATTGATCTTCTGTAGTCTCCTTAGAGAGGCATATCTCGAATGTAACACAATCTTCAGCAAATATTTATTAAACATTTACCAAGAGTTAGATCCTGAGCTAAATGCTGAGGATGAGAAAAAAATAAATGAGGGCTCATCCTTGCCTTCAAACGAATAGTCTAACAAGAGAAATAAGACATACAAAAAGCTATGATACAAGATAGACTGTATTAAAGATGTAAGAACAATGTTAGGTTACACATGCTAGCAGAATTTGAAGCTTACCTCACTTATTTTTGGGGACTCCACAGTACAGGTGATCTGCAGGTAAACAACGAGAGAAAGCTAGAAAAGTAGGTTGAAGAAAAATAGTCAAGGGCTTATACCATATTTGAGTATGTAAAGGTTTGATCACACATTGTATATGAAAACAGAGTTTTAAAGGGTGGGATTGAAGAGGATGGTATTGTGATTAGAGCCTTAAGTTTTGCATGACACCCTGGTCCCACTATCTCAGGGTCAGGCAAGGAAGTATATTTGTTCCTCTTGGTTCTAGGGGATAATCCTGTGGGGATTAGAATTTATTTCTCTTCTCTATTAACATCAGCTTGAGCAATGTTCAGCTGAGTCTTCCTGACCTCAAGTGTGGGATGCTATCTACTGAGCCATCTAGCTGCCCTGAAACACGTATGTCATATGATTCCTTGCATGTCAACTCTTCCATCAGGCTTTTATAATATTGTATTATTTCATCTAAACATTTATTTAGATATTATTAGGTATATGATAGCAAACATTTTAAATGTTATTTTATGTAAACATTTCTTTAGCTATATATCTATAATATTAGAAATTTTAGATATTAATATTACTTTATTATTTTGTTGAAAATATTTTACTTAAATATTTATTTAGATAGGTATGATGACATTAGATATTTTATATGTTAGATATTATTTTAAGTAATGATTATTACATTTTAAATATTTTATATTTTATTTATTATTTTATTAAAATATTTAGATATTAAGTAGTATGGTATTTGAAATTTAAAATATTACATATTTAGGAGCTAATATTTGAGATGTGCAACAGAAAAGATTTCAGATAGCTTGTTTATATAACAAAATTCTTCAAACACTGTCTATAGAGATTGGAACTAAAATCACTAATGCAGGAGCAGTAAAAAAATGAACATGCTGGATCAAATCTTTACTATTTTAATGGGCACTTTTTTTCCCTTTGCCAAACCATCTTATAAAAATTTTTTAATAATTATGTGTATACCAGTGGATATATCTATGATTCATAGAGAACACTCATTTTACAAAACTAAAAATGCCTCTTCATAAGATGGAGGTAAAAATGACTTATTTTCATGTAGAGAATCTGACAAGAAATATTTACAAGAGAGTAAATTGGGTAACTAGGAAACTATTTAGCATGTATATTTCTTAAATCTTATGTTTTCCCTCTACAGGTTTTTTTTTCTTTCTTTCTTTTTTTTTTTTTTTTAAATGACCATGATCAACTTTCTATACACTAAAAACCTTAGAAAATTCATGAATTTATTTATTTATTTTTTTGGCTGGCACAATGGATTCTCCATTTGTTTTTACTTTTTGTTGTGGTGGTGGTGGTTGTTATCTAATAGAATTGCTTACAGGAGGTAGTGTGATGTCATGATAAAGTGTTGGATTGGGGATCAGCGAATGTGGGTTCTAATATTATATTGGGCACTGAACAAGAAAGGCAAGTATGGAGGAAAGTACTCTAACCTTGGAGTCAAGATCTTGGATTGAGATGTTTATTTTATAGGTAGACAACAGACTAGTAATCTTGTATGACCTTGAGACTAAGTCACTTAGTCTCTCTGGGACTAGTTTCCTCATATCTAAAAAGAAATTAGACTAGATGACCTCTAAAGTCCCTTCCAGCCCTAGATAAATGATCCATTATTTGGGTTCAAATTTTGGCTCTGAAACTTATTAGACAAGTGATCTTGGGCAAGTCACTTAACTCTATGGATTTCAGTTTCCTCAAATGTAAAATGAGGGCTTTAAAATTTTTTCCCCCCAATTACATGTAAAACAATTTTTAACATTCTTTAAAAAAAAAAAATTGAGGTTCAGCTAGGTGGTGCAGTGGATACAGCGCCAGCCCTGAAGTCAGAAGTACCTGAGTTCAAATTTGATCTCAGACATTTGACACTCCCTAGTTGTGTGGCCCTGGGCAAGTCACTTAACCCCAATTGCCTCAGGGGAAAAATGATATTCTAATTCTCTCTCTTTCCTTTTCAACCTTCTCCCTCCTTAAGATGGCAAGCAATTTGATATGTTATACATGTGCTATCATGCAAAACATTTCCATATTAGTCATGTTATGAAAGAAAACACAGATGAAAAAATCAAACAAACCATGAAATAATAATATTCAATTTGCATTCAGACTGTCAGTTCCTGCTCTGAATGTGAATAACATTTTTCATCATGAGTCCTTTGGGATTGTTTTGGATCACTGTATTGCTGTATATAACGAAGTCATTCACAGTTGATCATTATACAATATTGCTGTTATTGTGTATAACATTTTCCTGGTTTTGTTCACTTTGTATCACTTTGTAAGGATTTAGATTGTGACTTTTGAGGTATCTTCTATTTCTAAGTCAATTATTCAAAATCACTTAATTTCTCTGAGCTTTTAAAAGACTCAAATATTGCCTTTAAGCATTTTGTCACTTATTCAGGAAATTATGCATAGAATCACAGTTTCTAATGCAGGAGAGGACACTGAGAGTTACTAGTTCACATTTCCCTGAATATGAATTTCTTTTGCAATACATCTAACAACTAATAAGTGTGATATAATGGAGTCATTCTAAAAGTGTGGCCTCCTGGGGGTCCTGGAGACCATTTCAAGACTTTCTTGAGGTTAAAAACTATTTTTATACTAATACAAGGATGCATTATTTCTTTTTTTAAAAATCAAGTCAATTTTTATTTTGTTTTTAATTAATGAAAAACTGCTCTCCACTTTCTCACTCCTCCACTAAAAGAAAAAGAAATACTTGTTACAAACATGTATGGTCAAGCAAAAGAAATTTTGCCATTAGGCTCATCCAAACAAAATATCAATCAACTCTCTGAGTCTATCTTTCCCTGTCAGAAAATAGGTAGCAGGGTACATTCACTTCTCATTTGGTAAATATCAATAGAAAGAATGCACAGAAACAAAAGCTCTTTGAAAAGTTACTTAGTAATTTTTAACAATTTAAAGGGATTTTAAGACCAAAAAGTTTGAGGTCTCTGGTGCTGGGGATTGAGCCCTGAACTTGGAGTCAAGAAAATTTGGGTTCAAATTCTATATAAGACATTTATTAGGGTCTGATCTTGAGTGAGTCCTTTAATTTTCTGATCTTCAGTCTTCTCATCTGTAAACCGAGGAACTGATTTGATGTTTGGGGTCTCTTTAAACTCTAACCCAACCTTTATTTGAAAATCTATAGTAAAGGGAACTTATTAGCTCCCCCGAGGCAGCCCATTCCAACTTTGGGTAGAATATCTTTCATTGTTAATGTGGAAAAAAAATTCTGTCCTTAGTGTTTTAACCAAAGACTGTCAGAAACAATTTATTATATAAACATTCCTAACTGGAGAGATCTGAATGGGCACAATTTCACAGATAATTGGAATTCTCTCTCCCTCAAGCAAGTTTCTGTTACATTTCATAGCAGTCCTTAAAACAAAAAACATACAGTTTAAATATAATTTTTGTTTTTTTAATTTTTAGCTTATCAAATAGAAGTATAACAATATTCACACTCTTGGAGAAAATATCTTTCTGGAAGCCAATCACTCCCTCTTTATTCTAGAATTTCAATTTAGTCAAAGGTAAATGAAAAGATACTTTCTGATAATTGTATCAAGCAAAGACATTTCCACTCTTACTTTGTTCACATAAACAATTCCATGTCTCTTAGAGTCCCTTTTTGGAATTGTCATCTCTTCAAGGAAGATTGATTAGGTCTGATTCAAGTGAATCTAAAAATTTTGGACTAGGAAAGGGTCATATATTATTTCTCAATTCTTTATGATGCAAGCCTTAGTGCTATTTTTTTCTACATTTGCAAATTTTCTACATTTTTCATACAAAGAGTATGGAAAAAAGAGCAGGACTTGAAGTCAGTAGTTTGGGATTTGCTCTTCCCAAGACCTACCCTCCTCACATCCTTCCCCTACCTTTTCCCTCTCCTCCCATAAGAATTGCACTCACCCTCATCTCAACAGGGGCCATACTGTGAAAAACAAAATCATAGTTCCTGCCTTCAAGAAGATCATTTATCTGAGAGAGATAAAATGCAAACAATGATGTATATATGAGATATTTACAGTATAAAAGGGAGGTAATTTCAGAGGCCAGGCACTACCAGTGGGTGGTCAAGAAGGTTGGATGATTTGAGCTAAGACTAGAAGGAAGCCAGGAAACAGAGGTGAAGAGAATGAGAGGGTGTGCCTATGGCACAGGCACAGCCAAGGAAAAGGCAAAAGAGTTTGGAGAGAAGGCAACAAGGCCAGCATTGTTGAATCATAGAGGACATGGTTAGGAGTAAAGTAAAAGACAGGAAGGAGTCAGACTCTGAAGTGCTTTAAAAGTGAAATGGAAATTTTTATTTGATCCTATACTTGTTAAATTAATTTTTTTAAAATTCAAGTAGAATAGGCTGCAAGATAATTGGTTTTTAAAAATTAAAATGGACACTATTTGACAAAAATTTCTGGGGAAATTGGAAAGTAGCATGATAGAAACTAGAACAATATCTCTCATCTTATACCAAGATTAGGTTGAAATGGGTTCATGATTTAGACATAAAAGGTGATACTGTAAGCAAATTAGGAAAGCAAGGGATAGTCTATTTATCAGATCTTTGGAGAAGGGATGAATTTAGGGCTAAAGAAAAACTAGAGAAAATTATGAAATGCAAAGGGGAAAATTTTGATTACATTAAATCAAAAAGTTTTTTTTTTATGTAAACAAAACCAAAGAAACCAAGATTAGAAGGGAAGCAAAAAAGCTGGGAAAGAATTTTTATAGCCAGAATGTCTAATAAAGACCTTTTTTCTAAAATATAGAGAGAACTAGTCAAATTTATAAGAATACAAGTCTTTCCCCAAATGATAAATGGTTAAAAGATATAAGCAGGCAATTTTCAGATGAAGAAATTAAA
>JAJPUD010023047.1:1726-20525 GCA_023553655.1 Myrmecobius fasciatus | reverse complement strand
AGAGTTCATCCCATTCACATTCACAGTTAAAATAACTATATCTATATTCCCTGCCATCTTATTTACCAGAGTTATGATTTTCTCTTCCTTTTTCCTTTTCTCCCTTCCCACCTCCTTAGTACTTTGTTTTTGATGACCACCTCCCACCAATAATCCTCCTCCCTTTAGAGTCCCTCTCTCCCCTTTATTCCTTTCCCCTAATCCTTCTATTAGCTTATCCCTTTCCTTTTCTCCTTTCCCTCCCACCTTCCCACAAGGAGGGTCAGGCCTTTCTTTGAAGCCAAATGTGTCAGATATACTCTCTTTGAGTTCAATCTAATGAGAGTAAGGTTTACACAATATTCATTGGCCTCCCTTCTTTCCCTCGATTATATTAGATCTTCTATGTCTATGAGATTTTGTCTTATTTTACCTCCTTTATTTTTACTTTATTTTGCCTCCTTCCCCCCCTTTTTCTTTTTCAGCATGGTATCCCTTCCACCTCTAATTTCTTTTCTATTATTATCAAAGAAAAATCGAATTATACCCCCATTCTTTAAGGATACCTATAGTAGAAATATATTTCTCAAGAGTTCCTTCCTTTTCACCTTTTTATGATTCTCTTGAGTTTTAAATTTGGAGGTTAAATTTTTTGTTCAGATCTGGTCTTTTCATTAGAAATAGGTGAAATTCTCCCGTATTATTGAATGACCATCCTCTTCCCTGGAAGATGATGCTCATTCTACCTGGATAGTTTATTCTTGGCTATAATACAAGTTCTTTTGCCTTTCGGAATATCTGATTCCAGGCCCTTAGATGCTTTAATGTGGAAGCTGACAGATCCTGTGTAATTCCAATAACATTTCCTAGGTATTTGAACTGTTTCTTTCTAGCTGCTTGCAATATCCTTTCCTTTGTGCGATAGACCTGAAATTTGGCCACGATATTCCTTGGGGTTTTAATTTTGGGGTCTCTTTCAGGAAGTGATCTGGGAATTCTTTCAATGCCAATTTTGCCTTCTGATTAAAAACCATCAGGGCAATTCTCTTTCATGATTTCCTGGAAGATAGCATCCAGGTTCTTTTTTTCATCGTGGCTTTGAGGGAGTCCGATAATCCTTAGATTGTCTCTTTTGGATCTGTTTTCCAAGTCAGTTCTTTTTCCTAGGAGATATTTCATATTTTCTTCTATTTCTTCATTTTTTGTTTTTGTTTGACTGATTCTTGAAGTCTTATTGAGTCATTTACTTCTATTTGTTCAATTTTAATTTTTAAAGTATTATTTCCTTCAGTTATCCTTTTTATCTACTTTTTTAGCTGGCCAATTGAATTTCTTTATTCAATGCATTCTTTTTCCGTTTTGCCAGTTTTATTTTTCAGTGAATTTTTGTGTTTTTCCAATTCACCAGTTTGATTTTTCAGTGAATTATTGTCTTTTTCCAATTCGCCATTTTTATTTTCCAGTGAATTGGTGATTTTTTTCCAATTCACCAATTTTGTTTTTCAGTGAATTGTTGTCTTTTTCCAATTCACCATTTTTATTTTCCAGTGTATTGGTGATTTTTTTCCAATTCACCAATTTTGTTTTTCAGTGATTTGTTTTCTTTTTCCAATTTACCAGTACTATTTTCCAGTTTTTGATATCTCTGTTGCCCTGATCTCAATTTATTTCCCCATTCTTCTTCTAGCTCTCTTTTGAGATTCTTTATGCAATCTTCCAGGTAAGCCTTCTGGAAGGGAGACCAACTTAAGTCCGCCTTTGTGGCTTCATCTGGGATTGTTTTCAAAATCTCAAGATCTGGGGACTGTTCTATTTTCTCTCTAAAAGCTGTCTCTGGTGAGAGCTCTCTTCTGCTTCTTACTCATGTTTTTGAGTCGAGGTATCAGTCACCAGCAGGAAATATTGCAGCAGTTTGTATTTGCTTTGGGGCAGTTTGCCGAACTGACTTCCGGTCTGAGGCTGGTCGGGCTAGATCTGCACTAGGATCACGTTTTCAGCTGCTCTCAATCCACCCTTTACCAAAGGCAGATCTGCCAAAGCACCTGCCCGCAAGCAGAGCAAAGTGGCCCAGGCATCTCCCAGGGGCTTCCTGGGTGCCTAAAATCTGCCCCTCTACAGCAGCCCTGACTTCTGCCCCAGCTGGGGTCTGATGGAGACCAGCGGCCGATTTCCCCTGAGGCTAACCTTCTCCGAAGTTTTTTGAAAATAGATTGTTGATAGAAGTGCGTTGTAGTCCAAGTGTTTGGTGGAGCCCCCACTCCCCAACCAATTCGGAGGCTCAGTTTGTCTGGGTCTGAAGGAAGGTCTCAGGAGCTCACTGAGAATGCTGTCTGTAGTTCGCATCTCGGCTCCGCCCCCTGAATTCTTATAAATATGAGTCAGTTTCCTAGGTATTTTAGAAATGAGACCGTTATCCGAACGCTTAACTATAAAGATGATTTCTCAATTTATTGCTTCCCTCCTCATCTTGTCTGCATTAGTTTTGTTTGTACAAAATCTTTTTAACTTAATATAATCAAAATTATCTATCTGGTGTTCAATTAAGAGTTGCTGTTCTTCTTTGGACAGAAATTCCTTCCTTCTCCACAGGTCTGAGAGGTAAACTATCCCATGTTCCTCTAATTTCCTTAGAATATCACTCTTTTTGTCTGAATCATGAACCCATTTAATTCTTATCTTGGTATGTGGTGTTAGGTGTGGGTCAAGCCCTAATTTCTTCCATACTACTTTCCATTTTTCCCAGCAGTTTTTGTCAAATAAGATGTACTTATTCCAAAAGCTGGGGTCTTTTGGTTTGTCAGACACTAGATTGCTATAATTATTGCCTAGTTTGTCCTGTGATCCTATCCTATTTCACTGATCGACTACTCTATTTCTTAGCCAATATCAAATGGTTTTGATGACTACTGCTTTATAGTATAGTTTTAGATCTGGTACAGCAAGGCCACCTTCATCTGCCTTTTTTTTTTCATTAATTCCCTTGAAATTCTTGATCTTTTGTTCTTCCAGATGAACTTTGCTACTATTTTCTAGATCTGTAGCATAATTTCTTGGGAGTTTGATTGGTACGGCACTAAATAAGTAAATTGGTTTGGGTAGTATTGTTATTTTTATTATATTCACTCAGTCTACCCATGAACACTTGATATTTTTCCAACTGATTAGGTCTGACTTTATTTGTGTGGAAAGTGCTTTGTAGTTTAGTTCGTGTAGTTCATGACTGTTCCTTGGCAGATAGATTCCAAAATATTTTATACTATCAACAGTTATTTTGAATTGAATTTCTTTTTGTATCTTTTGCTGCTGAACTTTGTTGGTAATATACAAAAATTCAGATGATTTATGTGGATTTATTTTGTATTCTGCAACTTTGCTAAAGTTGTGAATTGTTTCTAGGAGTTTTTTTAATTGAGTCTCTTAGGGTTTTCTAACTATACCGTCATGTCATCTGCAAAGAGTGAGAATTTCATTTCCTCATTACACACTCTAATTCCTTTAATCTTTTTTTCTTCTCTTACTGCCAAAGCTAACATTTCTAATACGATATTAAATAGTAATGGTGACAGTGGGCAATTTTGTTTCACTACTGATCTTATTGGGAATGGTTCTAGTTTTTTACCATTATATAAGATGCTTACTCATGGTTTTAAATAGATGGTACTGATCATTTTAAGGAAAAGCCCATTCATTCATATAGACTCTAGTATTTTTAATAGGAATGGATGTTGAGTTTTATCAAATGCTTTTTCTGCATTTATTGGTATAGTCATATGATCTTTGTTAGCTTGGTTATTAATATAATTAATTATGCTGATAGTTTTCCTAATGCAACTCTGCATTCCTTGTATAAATCCCACTTGGTCATAGTGTATTATCCTCAGGATGACTTTCTGCAATCTCATTGGTAATATCCTAGTCAAGATTTTTGCATCAATATTCATTAGGGAAATTGGTCTCTTTTCACCCTACCTGTTTTAGCACCATATCTTTATCATAAAAGGTAGTATGCCTTCTCTCCCTATTTTTTCAAATAGTTTATATAGTATTGGAATTAATTGTTCTTTAAATGTTTGGTAGAATTCACATGTCAATCCATCTGGCCCTGGAGATTTTTTCTTAGGGAGTTGATTAATAGCTTGTTCTATTTCTTTTTCCAAAATGGGGCTATTTAAATAATTTATTTCCTCTTCTGTTAACCTGGTCAGTCTATAATTTTTAGATGTTTCTCCATTTCATTTAGATTATCAAATTTGCAAAGTAACTCCTAATTATTGCTCTAATTTTCTCTTCATTGGTGGAATGTTCTCCCTTTCCATTTTTGAGACTAACAATGTGATTTTCCTCTTTCCTTTTTATAATTAAATTAAGTAAAGGCTTATCTATTTTGTTATTTTTTAAATTAATAAATCTAACTCTCAGTTTTATTTATTAATTTAATAGTTTTCCCATTTTCAATTTCATTAATCTTTCCTTTCATTTTCAGTATTTCCAATTTGGCATTTAATTGAGGGAATTGAATATGTTCTTTTTCTAGCTTTTTTTAATAGTAAGCCCAATTCATTGATCTTCTCTTTCTCTATTTTATTCAAGTAAGCATTTAGAGATATAAGATTACCCCTTATAACTGCTTTGGCTGAATCCCACAAATTTTGGTATGTTGTCTCATTATTGTCATTCTCTCGATAGCAGCTGTCTATTTTGAGAGCTCTCTTTTGCTTCTTCATTTTTTTAGACAGTGTGGGGGTCTGTTTAAGGCTAGAGAAGCAGTGGCTGCTGTAGTTTGCCCTGGGGCAATTCCGCTAATTAACTTAACTGAAAGAAATTAAAAGCTTAACAGGACACATTATGTGCAGCTATAAACGGAGAACACAAAAGAAATAGAGGAACAACTTCCAAAATATAAAGCTCCCACATTATCAGAAGAGGAGATAAAGATTTTAAGTAACTAGCCTGAAAATAGATCTAGCATTAAGGAAACTACCAAAGGAAAAAAAAATTACCAGGCCTGAAGGATTCACAGTATTCTATGAGACTTTTAAAGAACAGGGAGAACTCATAATTCACAAAATATTCTCAAAAGTGGAGAAATAAAGCACCATACCAAACTCCTTTTATAAGAGAAAGTCTTTATAATTTGGCCAGGGAAAGATAAAACACAGAAAGGAAACTGTAAGCCAATATAATTAATAAACATTGTCTCAAACTTTTTAAACAAAATCTAATTATACAGAGTACAGTAATTTATCTAAGGGATCATTCATTATTACAAGAGACACAAGAGAGATACAAGAATGGTTTAAAATCAGGGAAACAATGAAAATAATTAGTATAATTTTAAAAACCAAATATTGGAAACTACATGGTTATTTCAATAGATGGGAAAAAACTTAAGAAAATGTAATACTATTATGATAAAAAAAAATCCCCGAATTAGAAGGATTTTTAAAAAAAATATCATAACAAGCACTTTTCTAAAACCAAAAATAATTATATTCTTTTCTTTTTTTTTTACTTTTTAAAAGTATGTTTTAATCTGTATTCAGATTACTTAGTTCTTTCTCTAGAACTGCATAACATTTGTGTCTCTAGAACTGCATAACAATTGTCTTGGATCACTTTTTATTAGAACAGCTAAGTCTTTCATAATTTATCATCCTTACAATATTGTTACTTTCTAAACATTTCTCTTTGTTCTGCATACTTCACTTTCCATAAGTTCATATTAGTTTTTCCTAGTTTCTCTAATTCTCTATTGCTCTCTAATTCTATTTTCTAATTTTTTTCATTTATTGAAGCTTTTTATTTACAAAAGATATGAGTAATTTTTCTCCATTGACCTTTGTAAAATGTTCTGTTTCAAATTGTTTCCTCCTTCCACCCACCCCCTCCTCTAGATGGCAGGTAGTCTAATACACAGTAAATATGTGAAAATATATGATAAATCTAATATATGTATTCATCTCTATAGAGTTATCTTGTTGTAGAAGAAAAATTGGATCTAGAAAGAGAAAAAAAAACAACCTAAGAAGGAAAACATAATGCAAGCAATTATTCACAGAAAGCATTAAAATGTTATGTTGTGGTCCACTCTCAGTTCCCCCAGGCCTCTCTCTGGATGTATATGACTATCTTTATTGCTGAACAATAGGAACTTGTTTGAATCACATCATTGTTGAAGAGAGCCATGTCCATCAGAATTGAGCATCGTATACTCTTATTGCTGTGCATAATAAGCTCCTAGTTCTGTTCATTTCACTCAGCATCAGTTCATGTAGGTCTCTCCACATGTCTCTGAAATCATCTTGTTGGTCGTTTATGACAGACCAATAATATTCCATGACATTCATATACCATAATTTATTCAGCCATTCTCCAACTGATGGGCATCCATTCAGTTTCCAGTTTCTAGCCACTACAAAAGGGCTGCCACTAACATTTTTGCAATGTGGGTCCCTGTACCTCCTTAAAGGTCTCTTTGAGAGATAGGCCCAATAGAAACACTGCTGGGTCAAAGAGTATGCATGGTTTGATAACTCTGAGCATACTTCCAAATTGCTCTCCAGAATAGTTGGATCCATTCACAGCTCCACCAACAATGCATCAGTGTCCCAGCTTTCCCACATCCCCTCCAACATTTGTCCTTTTCTTTTCCTGTCATTTTAGCCAATCTGACAGGTGTGTACTGGAATCTCAGAGTGGTCTTAATTTGCATTTTTCTGATCAATAGTGATTTGGAGCACCTTTTCATATGACTACAACTAGTTTCAATTTCTTCATCTGAAAATTGTCTACTCATATCTTTTGACCATTTACCAATGGGAGAATGTTTTGAATTTTTAAAAATTTGAGTTAATTCTCCATGTATTTTTGAAATGAGGCCTTTATTACAACCTTTGAATGTAGAAATGATTTCCCACTTTATTGCTTCCCTTCTAATCTTGTCTACATTAGTTTTCTTTGTAGAGAATCTTTGTAACTTAATGTAATTAAAATTATCTATCTAGTGTTCAGTTATGAATTCTAGTTCTTCTGTGGACACAAATTCATTCCTTCTCCAAAGATCTGAGTGTTAAACTATCCTATGTTTCTTTATTCTGCTTGTAATTATCACTCTTTATGTCTAAACCATGAACCCATTTAGATCTTATCTTGGTATGTGGTGTTAGGTGTGGGTCAAGCCTTAGTTTTTTCCATACTAGTTTCCAATTTTCCCAGCATTTTTTGTCAAATAGTGAGTTCTTATACCCAAAAGTGGGTTCTTTTGGTTTGTGAAACACTAAATTGCTGTAGTTATTGACTATTTTGTCCTGTGATCCTATCCTATGCCATTGATCGACTGCTCTATTTCTTAGCCAGTGCCAAATGGTTTTGATGAAAGCTGCTTTATAGTATAGTTTTAGATCTGGTACAGCAAGGCCACCTTTATCGTCCTTTTTTTTTTCATTAATTTTCTTGAGATTCTTGATCTTTTGTTCTTCCAAATGAACTTTGCTACTCTTTTTTTTTCTAGATCTGTAAAATAATTTCTGGGGAGTTTGATTGGTATGGCACTAAATAATTAGATTTATTTAGGTAGTATTGTTGTATTTATTTTATTCACTCGGTCTACCCATGAGTACTTGATATTTTTCCAACTGAATAGATCTGACTTTATTTGTGTGGAAAGTGTTTAGTAGTTATGTTCATATAGTTCCTGACTTTCCCTTGGCAGATAGAATTTCATGGCTGCAGTCACTTGCTGTGATCATTGAACCCAAGAATGCAAAATCAGACACTGCTCTCGTTTCTTCTCTTTCTGTTTTCCAGGAAGAGATAGAACCAGTTGCCAAGATTTTCTTTCTTTAGGTTAAACTTCAAACCAACTTTTTACTCTCTCTTCTTTCACCCTCATCAAAAGTCTTCTTAAGTTTTCTTTATGTATCATCTGTATATCTGAGATCGTTGATGTTTCTCCCAGCAACCTTACTTCCAGCTTTTGATTCATCCATCCTAGAATTTTACATGGTACACATGCTCATATTATATGTTAAATAAGATGATAATATACATCCTTGTTATACTGCTTTTCCGTTCTGAAATCAATCAGTTATTCCATATTCGGGTCTAACTGCTGCTGTTTGGCCCACATACATGTTCCTCAGGAGAAAAGATGATCTGATCCTCCCATTTCTTTGAGGACTTCCCACATTTTGTTGTGATCCACACAGTAAAAGGTCTTAATGTATTCAGTGAAACAGATGTAAATTTGTTTTTTCTGGAGCTCCCTTACTTGCTCCATAATTCGGAAATTGTGCACTTTGGTCTCTAGTTGTTTCAAAAACAAATTGACTCTTCTGATACATCTCCGTTTACATAGCACTGAAGCCTGACTTGCACAATCTTAAGTATAAGCTTGTTGGCCCGTGAATTGAGTTCCATTGTTTGGCAATTTGAACATGCCTTGTTAGTGCCCTTCTTTAGCATTGGGACAGAAAGTGATCTTTTCCAATCCAGTGGTCACTGTTACATTTCCCAAATTTGCCCTAAAGTGAGGGCAGCACTTCCACGGCATCATCATTAAGGATTTTAAACCCATTACCTCCACTGTCCTTATTGGCAATGCTTGGCAGACCTAAAGCCCACTCGACTTTATTCTCCGGGATTTCTGGCTCTGGGTCAGTAAGCCCGTTATTGTGGTCATTAAGTGATGTTCAGATTTTCCTTGTATTTTGGGCATTCTTGCCACCTACTCTCAATCTCTTCTAATTCTGTTAATTCCTATCATTTTTGCATGAAACATTCCCTCAATTTCTCTAATTTCCTTGGTTTTTTGTCTGTCTTATTCTGTTGTTTTCTTCTATTTTTTGCGTTGCTCTTGTTAAGAAAACCTCCTGATTATCTCTACTTGTCATTCTCTGGAATTCTGCATTCAGTTGGGTATATCTTTCCCTTTTCCCTTCCTTCTTTTTCCCACTATTTATAAAGCCTCATCAAACAGTCAATCTGCTTTCTTGTTCTTTTTCTTTGCAATTATTTTTTTTCCTGCTGCTTCCTGTACAACATTGCAAACAACTCTGTAGTTCTTCAGGTACCCATCTACCAGACCTTAAATCTATTCACCATCTCCAGTTCATATTCCTCAGGGATGTTATTTAAGGTCACACCTATATGGTCTGCTGCTTTTCCATACTATCTTCAATTTATGTCTAAATTTTGCAAATAGAAGCTCATGATGTAGCATACAATCACATCCGGGTCTTTGTTTTAACTGACTGTAGTGTCTCTACCTGTGGCTACTGATTTTATGATCAGTCTGATTTCAATATTGACCATGTAGTGATGTGCACCAGAATTGCCTTTAGGTTTGTTGGAAAAGAATATTTTGGGAGGGAGGAAGGGAAAGAATTTGGAGGTCAAAGTTTTTAAAACAAATGTTAAAACTTATTTTTACTTGTAATGAGGAAAAATAAAATACTAAAGAAATAGGAAAAAAGAAGGAAAAAAAGAAAAAGAATGTTTTTATGACCAGTAAGTTATCTTGACAAAATTTTGTTTCTTAACCAGTAATAAATTCTTTTGAAGGTTATGGCTATGCAATATTGTTTGAGGTCAGGTATGGCCAGCCCTAATTTTTCCTTTCTTTTTTTCCATTGATTTCCTTGATAATATATAACTTTTATTCTTCCATATATTATGTTTTCTAGTTGTATAAAATTATACTTTTGAATTTTGATATAACACTGAAAAAAGAAATTAATTTTGGAAGTATATTCATTTATTTTTGGCTAAGGCAATTGGGGTTAAGTGACTTGCCCAAATCACACAGCTAAAAAGTGTTAAGTGTTTGAAGCCAAATTTGAACTCAGGTCCTACTGACTTCAGGGCGGGTTCTTTATCAACTCCACCACCTATCTTCCCCCCATATATTCGTTTTTAATATAATTGTTTGGTCTACCCAGGTTTAATTATTCAGAGCTGCCTTTATTTGTGTACAGAGTACTTTGTAATTGTGTCCATATGTTACCATGTGTCTTAGCAAATAGGCTCCCCATTATTTTACACTACCTGTAGTTAGTTTAAATGGAATTTTGCTTTCTATCTTTCCCAGTAGGAAATTCACAGAAGTGTCAATGATTTGTATAAGTTTATTTTATATCTTGCAACCATGATGGTTTTATTTCCTCTTTCACTATGCTTTATTACTTCAGTTTTTTTGTATCTGTTATTACTGTAATAAGTAGTATTTCCAATGCTCTATTGAATAATGTAATAATGGGAATCTTTACTGCACCCAATTTTATTGTATATGTTTTTAGTTTGTTCCTATTAAAAATAATACTTTCTTGGTTTTAGAGAAAGTCTGTTTATCATTTTAGAAAAGCTTCATTTATTCCCATGCTTTCTAGTGTTTTTCATAGGAATGGGCATTGTATTTCGTCAAAATCTTTTTAAACATCTATTGAAATAATGTTATT
Organism: Myrmecobius fasciatus; assembly: GCA_023553655.1. Lineage (NCBI taxonomy): Eukaryota > Metazoa > Chordata > Mammalia > Dasyuromorphia > Myrmecobiidae > Myrmecobius > Myrmecobius fasciatus. The sequence goes on along the minus strand of JAJPUD010023047.1, from coordinate 10,092 downwards.
TTTGTTATAAATTTGGTCAATTATGCTTATGGTTTCCTTATATGAAACCAGCCCTCTATTCCAGGTATAAGTTCTGCTTAGGTAAGGGATATGCTCTTTATGATATGTTACAGTAATATCCTTGCAATTATTTTGTTTACTTTTTTTGTATCAATATTCATTAGGAAAATTGTTGTATAAACTTTTCCCTCTCTTTTAGCTATCCCTAGTTACATATCAAAACCATATTTGTGTCATAGAAAGAATTTGGTAGGGTGCCTTCTTTTTCAATTATTCTCAAATACTTTATATGGTATTAGAGTTAGCTAGTTTTTTTTTTTTTTTTTTTGGTTGGATGAATTCACCTGAAAATCTTTTGGGTCTTTGGAGTTGCTTTTTCCACCTTTGGGAGTTCATTTATGACTTGTTCAATTTCTTTTCCTGAGGTAGTTCAGTATTCTATTTCTTCTTCTTCCAATATGAAAAATTTATTTTTTGTAAATATCCATCAGGACAGAACCAATGGAATGAAGACTAAAAAGGAAATAGAAAGCTGGGAAAAAAATCTTTACATCCAGTGTTTCTGATAGTATATCTTCTAAAGTATATAAAGAATTGTGTCAAATTTATAACAATATAAGTCATTCCCCAACTGATAAATGGTCAAAGGATATGGACAGACCATTTTCAGATGGTGAAATTGAAAACACCTATAGTCATCTAAATAGATGTTCTAAATCACTATTGATTAGAGAAGTGAAAATTAAAACAACTCTGAGGTATCACCTCATACCTCTCAGATGGGCTAAAATGACAGGAAAAGATGATAAATGGTACAAAGGATGAGGAAAAACTGGGACACTAATGCATTGCTGTTGCAGTTGTGAAATGATCCAACAAATTTGGAGCGCAATTTGGAACTGACCAAAGAGCTATCAAACTGTGAATATTCATTGACCCAGCAGTGCCACTAATGGGTCTATATCAGAAGGAAATCACAAAGGAGGGAAAAGCACGCACATGTATTAAAATGCTTGGAGCAGATTTTTGGTGGTGGCAAACAACTGGAAAATGAGTATTGTATTTTATCAAAAGCTTTTTTTAGCATCTATTGAAATAATGTTAATTTTGTTATAAATCTGGTCAATTATGCTTATGGTTTCCTTACATGGAACCAGCCCTATATTTCTGGTATTAATTCCGCATAGGTAAGGGACATGACCTTTATGATATGTTACAGTAATGGCCTTGCAAGTATTTTCTTTAGTTTTATTCTATCAATATTGATTAGGAAAAAACTTTACAAGTTGTAGTATATGAAGATAATGGACTATTTTTGTTCCATAAAAAGCTTTCATGAACAAGCTGATTTTAGAAAGAGTTCCAAAGGTTCACATGACCTGATGGGGAGCAAAACAAGCAGAATCAAAAATGCATTGTGCAAAAGAATAGCAACAATATTCAATTGATCAACTATGAAAGATGTCATTCTTCTCAGTTATTCCAAAGCAATCCTAACAGACTTTGTTATTTTTTTTGTTAGCTTTTTTTGTTAGGTTTTTTTTTTTATTTTCAAAACATATGCATGAGTTATTTTTCATCATTGACCCTTGCAAAGCTTTCTGTTACAAATATTTCTGTTATTCCCTACCCTAGATGTAAGGATGGCAGGAATATGTTAATTATGTTAACATACTTGATGAATCAAATATGTGTATACAGTTAGCTTGCTGTACAAGAAAAATCGGATGTATAAGAAAAAAAATCTGAGAAGGAAAACATAATGCAAGCAAAGATCAATAGATAGTGTGAAAATGCTATGTTGTGGTCCAGACTGAGATCTCACAGGCCTCTCCCTGCGTGTATATGGCTTTCTTCATCACTGAACAACTAGAAATGGTTTGAAACATCTCATTGTTGAAGAGAACCATGTCCTTCAGAATTGATCATCATATAGACTTATTGTTGCCCTGTACAATGATCTCTTGGTTCTGCTGATTTTGCTCAGCATCAATTCATGCAAGTCTCTCCAGGCCTCTCTGAAATCATCCTGCTGGCCGTTTCTTTTTTTTTTTTCTTTTAAGCTTTTTATTTGTATAACATATGTATGGGTAGTTCCCCAACCTTGATCTTTACAAAGCTTTCCAATACAAATTTTACCCCCAGTCCCCTCCCCTCCCCTAGATGGCAGGAAGTCCACAAAATGTTAATAATGTTGAAATGCTTGAGAAGTTATGCAAGAAAAATCCTAGCTACAAGAAAAAAAAAGAATCAGAGAAAGGCAACACAATGCAAGCAAATGTCAATAGAGATCATGAAAATGTTACGTTTTGGTCCATATTTCATGTCCCTCTTTCTGGGTGTATATGGTTTTCTTCAGTGAACAACTGGAACTGGTTTGAGACAATTCTTTATTGCAGAGAGCCATGTCCATCAGAATTGATCATCATGTAATACTGTTGTTGCTGTGCATGATGATCTCCTGGTTCTGCTCGTTTCACTCAGCATCAGTTCATGCAAGTCTCTCCAGGCCTCTCTGAAATCGTCCTGCTGGCCGTTTCTTACAGAACAATAATATTCCATAACATTCATATACCATAATTTATTCAACCACTCTCCAATTGATGGCCATCCATTCAATTTCCAGTTTCTAGCCACTACAAAAGGGCTGCCATAAACATATTTGCAGATATGGGTCCCTTTCCTTCCTTTAAGATTTCTTTGGGATATAGGCCCAGTAGAAACACTGCTGGGTCAAAGGGTATGCACAGTTTGATAACTTTTTGAGTATACTTCCAAATTGCACTCCAGAATGGTTGGATCCGTTCATAGTTCCACCAACAACGTATCAGTGTTCCAGTTTTTCCACATCCCCTCCAACAATTCATCATTATTTTTTCCTGTCATTTTAGCCAATCTGACAGGTGTGTAATGATATTTCAGAGTGGTCTTAATTTTCTTTTTTCTGATTAAGAGGGATTTGGAGCACCTTTTCATATGACTAGAAATGGTTTACTTTCTTCATCTGAAAATTGTCTGTTCATATACCTTGACCACTTATCTATTGAAGAGTGGCTTGAATTCTTATATATATGAGACAATTCTCTATATATTTTAGAAATGAGGCCTTTATCAGAACCATTAAATGTAAAGATGATTTCCCAGTTTATTGCTCCCCTCCTAATCTTGTCTGCATTAATTTTGTTTGTAGAAAAACTTTTTTACTTAATATATTCAAAGTTATCTATCTGGTTTTCAATTAAGAGTTCCAGTTCCTTTTTGGACACAAATTCCTTCTCCACAAGTCTGAGAGGTAAACTATCCTATGTTCCTCTAATTTGCTTACAATATCACTCTTTATATCTAGATCATGAACCCATTTAGATCTTATCTTGGTATGTGGTGTTAGGTGTGGGTCAAGACCTAATTTCTTCCATACTACATTCCAATTTTCCCAGCAGTTTTTTTTTCAGATAGTGAGTTCCTTTCCCAAAAGCTGGAGGCTTTGGGTTTATCAAACACCACATTGCAATAGCTATTGCCTAGTTTGTCCTGATATCCTATCCTATGCCACTGATCGACTGCTCTATTTCTTAGCCATTACCAAATGGTTTTGATGACCGCTGCTTTATAATATAGTTGTAGATCTGGTACAGCAAGGCCACTTTCATCAGCCTTTTTTTTCCCATTAATGCCTTTGAGATTCTTGACTTTTTGTTCTTCCAGATGAACTTTGCTACTATTTTTCCTAGATCTCTAAAACAATTTGTTGGAGTTTGATTGGTATGGCACTAAATAAGTAAATTAGTTTGGGTAGTATTGTCATTTTTATTATATTTGCTCAGCCTGTCCATGAGCATTTGATATTTTTCCACCTGATTAGGTCTGACTTTATTTGTGTGGAAAGTGTTTTGTAGTTTAGTTCGTATACTTCCTGACTTTCCACTGGCAGATAGATTCCTAAATATTTTATACTATTGAGAGTTTTATTTTTAATTTTAATTGAATTTCTTTTTGTATCTCTTGCTGCTGAACTTTGTGGGTAATATATACAAATGCTGCTGATTTATGTGGATTTATTTTGTACCCTGCAACTTTCCTAAAGTTGTGAATTGTTTCTAGCAGTGTTTTAGGTGAATTTCTAGGGTCCTCTAAGTATACCATCATATCTTCTGCAAAGAGTGATAATTTGGTTGCCTCATGACCTACTCTAATTCCTTTAATCTCTTTTTCTTCTCTTACTGCCAAACCTAACTTTTCTAATACAATATTAAATAGTAATGGTGACAGTGGGCAGCTTTTTTTTCACTCCTGATCTTACTGGGAATGGTTTCAGTTTGTCACCATTACAAATGATGCTTGCTGATGGTTACAAATAGATGCTACTGATCATTTTAAGGAAAAGCCCATTTATTCCTATACTCTCTAGTGTTTTTAATAGGAATGGGTATTGGATTTTATCAAATGCTTTTTCTGCATCTATTTAGATAATCATATGATTGTGGTAACTTTGGTTATTAATATAATTGATTATGCTGATAGTTTTCCTAATATTGAACCACCCCTGCATTCCTGGAATAAATCCTCCTTGGTCATAGCGTATTATCCTGGGAATGACTTTCTGTAATATCATTGCTAATATCTTATTTAAAATTTTTGCATCAATACACATTAAAGAAATTGATCTATAGTTTTCTTTCTCTCTTTTCACCCTACCTGGTTTAGCTATCAGCACCATATCTGTATCATAGAAGGAATTTGGTAGTACACCTTCTTTCCCTATTTTTTCAAATAGTTTATATAGCATTGGTATTAATTGTTCTTTGAATGTTTAGTAGAATTTACGTGTAAATCCAGCAGGCCCTAGAGATTTTTTCTTAGGGAGTTTATTAATAGCTTGTTCTATTTCTTTCTCTAAAATAGGGATATTTAAATAATTTATTTCCTCTTCTGTTAACCTGGGCAGTATATATGTATTTTTAGATATTCCTTCATTTCATTTAGATTATTAATTTTTTTTTGCAAAAAGTTGGGCCAAGTAACTCCTAATTATTGCTCTAATTTCCTCTTCATTGGTGGAATGTTCTCCTTTTTTATTTTTGATACTAACAATTTGATTTTCCTCTTTCCTTTTTCTAAACAAATTAAGTAAAGGCTTATATATTTTGTTGTTTTTTTCATAAAACTAACTCTTAGTTTTATTTATTAATTCAATACTTTTGTTATTTTCAATTTTACTAATCTCCCCTTTTATTTTCAGAATTTCCAATTTGGTATTGAATGGAGGGTTTTTAATTTGTTCTTGTTCTAGCTTTTTTAATTGTAAGCCTAAGTCATTGATCTTCTCTTTTTCTATTTTATGCAAGTATTTAGAGATATAAATTTACCCCTTATAACCTCTTTGGCCATATCCCACAAATATTGTTATCTTTTCTCATTATTGTCATTCTTCTGGATGAAATTGATTGTGTCTATGACTTTCTGTTTCATCCATTGATTCTTTAGGATTAGATTATTTAATTTCCAATTAACTTTTGGTTTATTTTCTCCTGGCCTTATATTGCATGTGATTTTTATTGTATCATGGTCAGAACAAATGCATTTACTATTTCTGGCTTTTCTGCATTTGACTTTGAGATTTTATGCCATAATACATGGTCGATTTTTTTTTTTGCTTTTTGCTGAGGCAATTGAGGTTAAGTGACTTGCCCAGGGTCACACAGCTAGGGAATGTTAAGTGTCTGAGACCAAATTTGAACTCAGGTCCTCCTGAATTCAGGGCTGGTGCTCTATCCACTGTGCCACCTAGCTGCCCCAGTCGATTTTTTTATATGTTCCATGGACTGCTGAGAAAAAAGTAAACTCTCGACTGTCTCCATTCAATTTTCTTTAAAGATCTATCACACCAACTTTTCTAACATTTTCTTTTTCTCCGTAACTGCTTTCTTATTTATTTTGTGGTTTGATTTATTTAATTCTGAGAGAGCAAGGTTGAGATCTCCCACTGCATATTTTTGCTGTCTACTTCTTCTTGCATCTCTCTTACCTTCTCCTCTAGGAACTTGGACGCTATACCACTCGGTGCATATATGTTTATTATTCATACCTCTTCATTATCTATGGTACCTTTTAGTAAAATATAGTTTCCTTCCTTATCTATTTTAATTAGATCTATCTTTGCTTTTACTTGACCTCAGATCAGGTTTCCTCCCCCTGGTTTTTTTTGTTCACCTGAAGCATAATAGTTTCTTCACCAGCCCTTTACCTTCACTCCATATGTATTTCGATGCTTTAGATGTGTTTCTTGTAAACAACATATTGTTGGATTCTGGCCTGTAATCCAGTCTGCTATCCGCTTCCGCATTATGGGAGAGTTCATCCCATTCACATTCGCAGTTACAATAACTAATTCTGTACTTCCTGCCATCTTATTTACCCAAAGTTTAGTTTTTCTCTTTCTTTTCCCCTTTCTCCCTTCCCTCCTCACCCGTATTTTGCTTTTGATGACCACCCCCCTCAAACAGTCTTCCCTCCTTTAGAGCCCCTCTACCTTTTTTTTACACCTTTCCCCTAATTCTTGTTTCCCCATCTATTAGTCTTTCTCTTTCTTTTCCTCCTTTCTCTCCCAATTCTCTATAAGGAGGGAGAAGTTTCTTTGTGACACCGAATGTGTCTGATATACTCTTTTAGAGCTCAATCTGATGAGAATAAGATTCACACAATGTCCATCCCCCTTCCTTTTTTCCCTTAATTATATTAGGTTTTCTTTGCCTCTTTATGAGATTTTACCTTATTTTTACCTCTTTTTCTTTACCTTATTGTGGGGATGTGGAGGTCAGCAGTAGGTATTAGGGGACAAGCATTTATTAGGAATCTGTTATGTGCCCAGCCCTGTGATAAGTACTTTACACATCTTATCTCCTTTATTCCTTATAATTAGGAAGAGAGCCATGTCCATCAGAATTGATCATCAGGTAATACTGTTGTTGCTGTGTATGATGATATCCTGGTTCTGCTTGTTTCACTCAGCATCAGTTCATGAAAGTCTCTCCAGGCTTTTCTGAAATCATCCTGTTGGACGTATCTTACAGAACAATAATATTCCATAACATTCATATACCATAATTTATTCAGCCATTCTCCAATTGATGGGCATCCATTTAGTTTCCAGTTTCTAGCCACTACAAAAAGGGCTGCCACAAACTTTCTTGCACCTGTGGGTCCCTTTCCCTCCTCTAAGATCTCTTTGGGATATAAGCCCAATAGAAACACTGCTGGGTCAAAGAGTATGCAGAGTCTGATGACTTTCTGAGCATAGTTCCGAATTGCTCTCCAGAAGGGCTGGATCTGTTCACAGATCCACCAACAATGTATTAGTGTCCCAGCTTTCCCACATCCCCTCCAACATTCATCATTATCTTTTCCTGTCATTTAAGAGAATCTGACAGGTGTGTAGTGGTACCTCAGTGTTGTCGTAATTTGCATTTGGAGCAACTTTTCATATGACTAGAAATGGTTTCAATTTCATCATCTGAGAATTGTCTGTTCATATCCCTTGACCATTTATCTATTGAAGAATGACTTGAATTATTATATATATGAGACAATTCTCTATATAATTTAGAAATGAGGGCTTTATCAGAACCATTAAATGTAAAGATGATTTCCCAATTTGATGCTTCCCTCCTAATCTTGTCTGCATTAGTTTTGTTTTTTACAAAAACTTTTTAACTTAATATAATCAAAATGATCTATCTGGTGTTCCATTAAGCGTTGAGGGGAATAACTTTAAAAGTCGCGGGGGGGTGTGGAGTGGGGGTAGGGGGAACAGGGCCTGATTTAGAATGTAAGGGGAGGAATATAGACGAGTTGGGGAGAAGCCGAGGAGGGATCAAAGAGGACCAGGCTCCACACTCCCCTAAAGACATGCCAATCAAGGGAGTCTCATAGGTTGGAGACTAGTTGGATGGATAAACAATTTTTTTTATTAAAGCTTTTTATTTGTGTAACATATGTATAGGTAGTTCCCCAGCATTGATCTTTACAAAGCTTTCCATTACAAATTTTACTGCCAGTCCCCTCTCTTCCCCTAGATGGCAGCAAGTCCACTGCATGTTAATAATGTTGAAATACTTGACAAGCTGTGCAAAAATAATCCTATCTACAAGAAAAAAAAGAAAATCATAAAAAGGAAACACAATGCAAGCAAACCTCAGTAGAGAGCATGAAATTGTTACGTTGTGGTCCACATTTCATATCCCTCTCTCTGTGTGTATATGGTTTTCTTCAGTGAACAATTGGAACTGATTTGAGACAATTCTTTGTTGCAGAGATCCATGTCCATCAGAATTGATCATCATGTAATATTGTTGTTGCTGTGTATAATG
>JAJPUD010023046.1:15000-20528 GCA_023553655.1 Myrmecobius fasciatus | reverse complement strand
AGAGAGAGAGAGAGAGAGAGAGAGAGAGAGAGAGAGAGAGAGAGAGACTGCCTATATACCTAAGTTTTATAACAGTATTCCTTGAAGTGGCAAAGAACTGGAAACAAAGTAGACATCTATCTGCTAAAGAATAAACACATTGTAGTACATGAATGTAATGAATTATTACTATACTCTTGAGACTTTGCCTTATTTTGCTACTGTGGCCCCCTACTGCTGCTGAGTTCTTCCCAGAACTTTAATTTCAAATAAAGTCCCAAACTAGCTGTTCTTCACTCTTTGGACTTCGCCACCTTGAAACAGTACCTTCCCTACTTCCCTTGTCAATGTCTAGGATTGTCTTCCTACATTAGAATGTAAACTCCTTGAGGGCAAGTGCTGCCCTCTTTGCTTGTATTTGTATCCCCGGTTTAGAGGAATATCTTTCGTACCCTAAGTTATTAAATAATTGCCATGTAAGAAATGAATTCGAGAAGCACAGAAAATTGCAAAGTTAAAGTAAGCTGACCAAGGAAGATTGGGTTGTACTCCTGCTCCTATTATTTTGTGACTGAGCAATTTGCTGTGAGCTCAGTTTCCTTATGTAGAAAATAAGTGGATTGGACTCCATTATCTTTCTATCTTGTCTTGGATTTCAGGGTACAAAAAACCTCAAACTTTATTAATCCAAATATAGTATTTGTTATAGAATTCTTCTAGTGGACAAAAGGTGCTGCAGTAGCATATGTCCTGAATTTGCCACAACCACCTTAGGTCTTTGTGGCACACACAATATTTGCCATGTAGGCTAAGAGAGTTTTTAAGTAGTAGGCAGAATTGATGACAGAGAGCCTTCAGGCATTAGAGAATGCCTAAGAAAATGACTAAAGCCAAAGAGAGCATTTTGCTCACAGAATAGCCTGGAGACCAGTGACACTGAAAAAAAAATTTTTTTATACCCAGAGCTGACCCTTTGGCCCCTCTGGTCTGGAATTCTGTTTCTGATAGCATAATAGATTTAGATCTGGAAAGGAACTTGGGCCATTTAATACAATTATCTCATTTTATTAGCTTCCTGGTGGTGGTGATGATGTTGAGATGAAGATTAAGTTGATGAAGATAAGACTGTGAGGATGAAATTCATGAAGTTAAATATAATAAAGGTGAAGGTGATGGTAACGAAGAAGACTATGGTACAATGGAGACAGAAAGAGGAGAGAGAGAGGAGAGAAAGAAAAAGAGAAACAGAGTGGAGAAAGAGAGAGAGAGAGAGAGAGAGAGAGAGAGAGAGAGAGAGAGAGAGAAAGAGAGAGAGAGAGGGAGGAGAGAGAGAGGAGGGGGAGGGACAGAGAGAAAGGAGATAGAGGAAGAGAGAGATGAAAGGAGACAGTCAAAAAGAGGGATCACTGTCTTTGGAGGCAGAAGTTATGGGTTCAAATTCTGCCTCTACCACTTACTACTTAGGTGACATTGGGCAAATCACTTTCACTTCTTTAGGCCCAGTTTCCTCATCTGGCTCTGGACTTAGAGAACCTGGGTTCAATTCCACTTTGCTATTTGTGTGATCTTGGGTAATGTACTTAACCTCACTGAGCCTCAGTTTCCTCCTATGTAAAATGTGAGAGTTGGATGAGATGGTCTCTTCCAACACTAGATGTGTGATGCTGGGAGAGTGATGATGAAAGGTGATGGTGATGGTAAAAGTTATGTATTGACTATGATCAGAATGATCATAGATTGAGAATAGCAAGAGACCTTTATTTTACAAATTAATGAAGTGAAGCTGGTAATAGGTGTAGTAAATAAGCCCAGGTCTTTTAGCTCCAAAGTCAGTGCTCTTTAACCTGTACCACAGGGGAGGTAGGTGGCACAGTGGAGAGAGCTCAGGGCCCAGAGTCAGGAACTAAACTTCCTCAATCTAGCCTCAGGCACTAGCTGTGTGGTCCTGGGCAAGTCACTTAACCCTGTTTGTCTCATCTACAATTTTCTCTCATCTATAAAAAGTGATGGAGAAGGAAATGGCAAACCACTCCAATGATTTTCGCCAAAAAGGCCCCACATGGGGTCATAAAGAGCTGCAGACAACTGAAATGACTGAAACACAAAAACCTGTACCAAGATGTTGAGGATGGTGGTTGTAGTGATGGCCACATATATATGATAGTGATTCTGAAGATGACTATGGAGATACTGACACAGCACTAAATTCTACAATCCCATTATATGCTGCTGATCTTGGTGGAGATGCTGACAAAGATGATGGTGATGATGGAGACAATAAAGATATAGGTTTAATTCCTGCCTTTGACACTGACCATGTGACCATGGGCATACCACTTAATTTCTAGGAGCCTCAACTATAAAATAGGGGATTAATAATTTTTGTGCTACATACCTTGAAGGGTTGTGTAGGAAAGCATTTTATACTGTAAATTGTAAGGTACTTTAGAAAAGGGAGGAAAAGTAAAGAAAGGGCTGTTATTAGGGTTCAGATGTCTCTCTATAGGGTATGCCCACCCTCTCCCCATCTTCAATCTCCCACTTACCTTTTGAAGAGGGGCCCAGTCTTCCAGATGTTGGTATTGCCAACACAGCCACGGGGGGGATCAGTGATATTCTCTTTTTCGAAAAGCTCATGTACAGCTTGGGCTACCACACCCACAGCATCACTGATGTGTGCAGACTCATTCTTTCCATTAATCAGCTGGAGACCAATAATACCTGGGAAAGTCCACATAAGAAATGTGACTGATAAACCCGGAAATATCCTACCCATCCCCAAGCAGATTTAAAACTGATTGTCCCTCAGAGGCCCATCCAGTCCTTACCCCTTGATCTAGAATAGGCCCCAAATTGGTCACAGTCCAGAGCCCTGAGAAGAGGTGGGTGCCCATACCCATGGCTAAGACCACCCCAGTGACCCTGTTGCCCATGCCAGTATGATGAAGCTCCCACAGACAGATCTTCCTGGGAATATCTAATACGTACCATCAGGGGCGTAGCGGAGAGCATTCCCTGAGATCTCCCGCTCGCCTACAAGCCACACGTACCCAGAGCCTGTCATGTTCAGCATTGCGGCTGCCCGGTACACAGTAGCAGCATCATCCTCGCTGCAGGACAGATGTGTGTGGGGGGGTGACAAGAGCCAGGGCTCCCCTGCCCCAGGCCCTTTCCCCAAATCCTGCCTCCATTCCTTTGGCCTAAATCACTCTAACAACAATGCAGTTGCAAAGCTATACACAAGGGTGGCATTTAACATTTTAAAATAACTTTTATAGATATTTTTAAAAAATCCTTCTAATTCCTGTACCCTGAATTTGGATTATAAGGATTCTTTTAGAGAAAAAAGAATCAGGATATAGTAGAAAGAATATTATAAATGGAGCTGGAAAGCTGGGTTCAATTCTAAATTCTGAAATTTATGTGACCATGAACAAACCATTCAGTTTCTCTAAGATTAAATTTTTGCATCTGTAAAATGGAGTTTATAATACTTATACTGGCTATCTCTCAAGAATTTTGTGAGGAAAGTGCTTCATAAACCTTAAAGCACACATATGTATATATGCATATATACATGTATGTATATACCCACATACATTATCCAGAACATTTAGTTTTACATTGTCTTTTATTGTCTCCCTATCATAGACCCTCAACTTGCCCACTTAGATGCCTTTCCTACTCACTATCCCCTATCTGTACCCTATTCCCAACACACACGTGCACATACACACACACACACACACACACACACACACACACAGAGTTTCCATTTCTCTTATCTCAGACAAAAGTCAAGTCCCTGGGACCAGAAAGGCTCTTGTGCTAAAGCCCAAGGAAAAAAACCATCAACAATCTCTCTCTCTCATGCTTTAGTTAAATCTTCTGAAGTCCAATTGTCTTTTTTAAAAAAAGATTGTTGTCTCAATGAGGATTTTCATCACATGAAAGTGTATTCGAATGTTGCACAGGGACAACAGATTCTCTTGACAAAAGATCCTATTGCATTGCTCTTATTTAAGGCAGAATTTTTTTCTTGGACAATCAGACTATTAAGCTTTAGAGAATACAGGAAGTACAGAATTATGTAAGTGACATAGAATTGTAGGACCCTCGATGAGCCCTTCTCTGCCAGATTTTCTCATACAGTTTGAGGAATACTGAATACCTACCAGACAGCTGACATTATGGTAGACATTATGTGTGTGTGTGCATGCAAATGCATGTGTTTGAAAGAGCAAAAGAAACATTAAACATAGTTCCTGCCCTGGGTACTTGCTGGGCAGATAGGACAGACTCATATCACAAAACGGGTAGAATGCATTAGGAATGTCAGAATCTAGCTGTCCCCAATCCAAGAAGGCATTAAAGAATTGGGCGAGGGGCATGCCTAGGGCAGATTAGGAGTATACTAGGTAAGGGGTTATGGACAGGATGGAAAGGGTAAAGTGGGGGACAGAAATATGTCCAGATTAGGATGGGGTATACTTGTAGGGTCCTGGATTTTTCATACCCTGATGGGAAAGAGATATAGGGAGAAGAAGATCCCACTGCTACGGGATCTTTCTTAGCACCTTTTTAAACCAAAAACTGACATGGTATGGAAGGGCGAGATAGAAGTAATGGTATGAAAACCCAAAAGTCTGCAGCCTCTTGGACTCATCCAATAGTGCCTCCTGCCCAGCCAGGATTTTGCCACCCATAATGAGGATGAATAGCCATTTGAGGGAAGATAGGGGAACTTTTGATGAAATCTTTCAGGCTTATAGACACTAGATATTGATAGTCATTGAATTAAGAACTAGGAGGGGATTAGGAGATGAGCTAATCCAATTCTCTCATTTGATAGATAAGGAAACTGAGGCACAGAAAATTGGAAAAGCAGCCATAAGATACACTGGGGTGGGCAGGATTACCACCAAGGAATTAATAACAGAGCAAGGATCTGAAACCATATCCTCTTACTCCAAATCTGCAATTTCCACTGGAATGTATTTACCATTATTGTCATCATGATGGGAAACATCTCAGAAGGTCAGGGGTTTGCCTAACATAGGGCTGGAATGCTTCAGAAGGGAGGGCAGATTGCCCTCTATTTTCTTTTGGCAATCACCTAGTCCCACCCCCTTATTTGATAGAAGAGTAGAGTAGGACCTAGAAAAAGGCAACAATTTGTTTAAGATTTTAGGGAGAGGCAAAACAGGCAGCTGCTTATCATACAATCTTGGATGCTTTTAATATGACTTTTTAATAGTACTTTATGTAACTTTTTATATAGCACTATAGATTTTTTTAAATTAAAATTTCAACTTTGGACCATGTGTTCAGATCCAACATTATTGTGGAAATCCTTAAATTGCTACATAAAAAATGTTTTTTATATTCTATGTACATATATTTATTTACTATGTATGTATTATTCATTTACTATATATGTATTATTAAGTACATATATTTAATACATAATACTATGTATTAAAGTAAGGAAATCCCTTTCTCCCTAGAGTATGGATTAAATTAGGTTGCATATGCTACAATGTAAGCCA
>JAJPUD010023046.1:0-12500 GCA_023553655.1 Myrmecobius fasciatus | reverse complement strand
AATCCAACATCACCGCCTCTCCACGGTCTGCATGAGGGCCACGTAGCCATGGAGCTTGCAAACACCATATTTCCCCTGGGAGAGTCGGGACAGGGCGGGGTGGGGACCAAGAGTGGGGGCGATGGTGCTGGAGGGACAGTTCCTGCCAAAGGAGCTGAAGATTATGAAATAGCTCATACCTTGGGGAAAGAAAAGTGTGTTGGCATTTGGATACTGCTCCCATCCCCCTACCCATATGTCACCCAGTCTGTGTTCCTGTGCATCCCCAATTCCATCCCATCCATGTCCAACACTGTGTCACTGTATATCCTGATCCATAGTCTACCATCTGCAACCCAGTCTATCCTGGTCCATGTCCCCTTCTGGGGTTCCTCCTGTCTGGGAGTACTGTATCTTGATGCAAACATACACATGGGGGCTGAGAACTCCGACTTTTCCCCCAGTGAACACAACTGAATATTGGACATGCTTGATTATCCCTCTATCTTCACTGTAGGAGATGGTCCTTGGATTGGATTGGTCTAAATTTTGAAGTAGTATGTGGAGGTCTTGAGCAGAGAGCATAACTTTCATATGTACACAAAAATAGGAAGAAAATATATGTGTATATATATATATATATGTACACACACACACACACACATATATATACACATACATGCATTTATATACCTACATATATATATATGGTAGAATTTGTGTGCTAGCCCCTAAGATCCTAGATAATCAGGAGGATGATATGGGGGAGAAAAGGAAACTCCACCTCATTATGCCTCTCTAAGTGGCTATGAAGTACTGTTGGATTAGGTTGTGAGGCTGATGCAGTGCCTGGCAGAACAGACAAAATTGTGTGGTTGGGGCCTTCAGGCACTGCCCAGAGCAAAAAACCCTTCTCTGACATCACACTTTCCTGAGAATATGCATCCTTCCCAACAGTAACCAATCCCCTCACCCCACCTTGCTACCAATTCACTACTAAGAATGAAAGCCTGGGCTATAACCTCTAGAGCTATTCTCTCTGGGCAGAACCTTAAGGACAGAGGTACTGGATGTTTGTATGAGGAAAGGGGACTTGAGGAAGATCCTGGTTGTACACCATGTCATGTATACCACATGAGACAGGAACATCCCCCCCCCAAAAAAAAAAAAAACAAACAACAACAACAACAACAAAAAAAACTTCCTTTGTAATCTATAACTCTTCTTCAAAAAAACTGCACAATATGGAAAGACATGTAGCTTGGATCTTGGACAAAAGACTGAAAGTATAAGGGGTAAACTTAAAAGTTACAGGGCCTTCCCAAATCTTATTGCTATATCTCTGGAGGAGGGTTCCAAATCCACTATGGATTTGCCATGGGTTGTGTTCCCAGTCTGTTGCAATTCTGAGGAACAACATTCTTTGGCTCATTCCTTAATCATCAAAGTGAGATAGTCTGGGATTCATTCTCATACTCCACTCTTCTCATCTCTAATATCTGAGATTTGGCAAGCAGGCCCTAGGCCTTCCTTGGTTCCCTTCCCTCTGTAATTTTATAATTCCAAATCTGTTTTCTCTGTCTTTGTATTTACAAATTAGTCTTTCTATACACCCTCCCTCTAGGCCCTCAAACTTTTTTTTCCCTTCTTCTTCTGAGACCATTTTTAGTATCTATTGTAAGAGTCTTGTATCTATTCTAAGGGTCAGTATTCTGGTATAAATGCATTATAGGTTATATGAGAGTTATGGAATCACATAAGTGTCAGTTCTCTAGAAGAAACCTTAGAAAATAGCTACTCTTAGTTCTTAGCACAGTGACTGGCACATAGTAGGCACTTAATATATATTTTTTGGTATTATGCTGTATTATCTCCTTCATTTTGCAGATGCATAAACAAACTCAGAGAAGGGATATATTTTGTTTAAGATCACATAACCATTATGTATGAGGCAAAGCCAAGACTAGGATTCAGGACACCTGCATCTCAGTCCAGGACTCTGTCATTGTACCACCTTGCTTCTCAAAATAAATAAAACTTAGCATCACCTACAAATGTAGCAATACCTCCTTCAGATCTTTCCTCTTTCTCCCATCTATTTAAAAATATTCTGAAAAGGATGATTCCAACACTGATTCCTGGGGGGTCCACTATTTGCATTAGACTTGGCCCCTGACCTCAGAAGCCTTCATTCCTAAAGAGGAGATGTCCCCAACCCAGCAAACCCAACCTCATGACTTCTCTGTTATGCTAAGAAGGATACCAATCTCCAAGAATCTATAAAATAGGTAAAAATTTGGAGATATCTGTAAAGTCTTCCCCATTACCCAGGGTCCCCAGCCCCAGAATCTCCTCTCTTCCTGTTTCTCCTAACATTAACTCTGGACTGGCAAACACTCTAATTGAGCTCAAGGGTTGCCTTGAGCGAAGACACAGGACAACATGGGAGTATGTGTGGGATGAGTCTTTGGCTTTCCTCTTAAACAAGGGAAGCAATGGAGCATTCAAAATTTTGGTTCATGACTAAGGTTGATGGTCATGAACCAAAGGAACTGAGGTCATGGTAGAAGTGAGAAGTGCTTGATTGGAAAGCATGAATATCAGCACCTCTGAAGGAAAAGGAGACTAAATGTTCCAGTCCTCAGATCCTAGCACTGGCAGTGGGAAAGATATAGGGAGGGCACAAGAAAGGGAAGATGAGAATAGAGAAGCTGGGGAGAACACAGAGGGAAAGGCAGGACTCTGAGGGGATGGGGAGACACTTCAATCTCTTTTCCCTCTGTGCTTAGGGCAATTCTCCACCCAGGCCCAAGGAGAGCTGGAGAAATAAGACTTAGAAAGGGAGAACCAGGCATCTGGGAAAGGAGAGAGAGAAAAGGGCTGCTACTTGGGCCCCTATCCCAGAGAGGCTGTGTCTGGTGGCCATTCTCCAGAATGGGATATCTGGGACCCTCTGAGATGTGTTTTGATTGGTTCTGAGGAGGATGAGACCTGGAGATTGTACAAGCTGGGAGGGTTTAAGAGCTTCAAGGTCCATGCCCTCCAAAAGACCTCCCATTCACAGTCTTGGGATGAGGTGAATAATAGGATTATCAACTCAGGGCTTGAAGAGACTCAGAGGTCTACTAGTCTAAAGTTTTCATTTTACCAAGAAGGAAACTGAGTTTTATGGAGGTTTAAGTGATTGGCTCAAGGTCACACAGTCAGTAAACAACAGAGGAGGGGTTTGAACCCAGAGCCTCTGACTCCAGAGTCAGTGCTCTTTCTAACATACCATGATACCTCCCAAGCATCCAAGTGAGTTCTCTAAAGGAACAAATAGAGCTAAGGGCTGAGCGCCCATTGGCTCACTCTCAGGATTGGGAAGTATACTCAAAGAGACTCCAGTGGACTGACCTATGCCTACTTCCTAGGCACCTGGCCTAGGGAGATGTGTTAGTAAGCACAGGGACAGTTCCAGGGCAGGGGACTCCAAGCCAAGGTGCAGAGGTAACAGCCCTGCTTGGAGCCCCCCATGCCCAGCCCCAGGGGCTCCTGGAGGCAGGGGCAGGGTGGTGTTTGCAGAACTCCAGGTTATGTGACCCTTTGCCAGTAGGGATGACACGTGGGAGATTTTGACTATGGCAAAGCACGTGAAATGAACCAAGTACAGATTGGGTTGGGCGCTCGTCAGACATGGTGATGCCAGCCATGGCACAATGGAAAGAGAAGGGTGTTTAACACATAGGAGCTACAGACACTGCGGCCCTGCCCCAGGCGGCTTCTGCCCTCTGCTCCTCCCTCAACCTGCCCTGTCCCCCTCACCTTGGACTCCCGTTCCTCCAGAAGGGTTTCTAGGCGTTTTTGGGCTGCCCGGCCCTCATGGTCATCACTGACGATGAGGATGATGTGGTTCCAGCTGTAGACACGCATCATTTCAAACCAGACATTTGATTGGTGGGAGTATGGAGGCACAGTCCGAAGGAAGCTCAAGTGGATGCTCTGTAGGAGGCACAGGAGAGACTGAGGAGCACAGAAACTCTGTGTGTGTGTGTGTGTGTGTGTGTGTGTGTGTGTGTGTGTGTATGTGTGTGTGTGTGTGTGTGGTGTAGGAACTAGGGGTGAGGAGCTGGGACTCAGGACCATTTGTAGGTCAAAGGAACAAGTGGCCAGAAGGACTTGAGTTCTATAGTCTGGGGCTGTGGAGACCAGGAAGAGACAGAGTCCCGGTGCCTGAGAGGTTGAGGAGAGCAGAGGCTTGAGGGGAATTGGGATTACAGGGGGTCAAAATCAAGCAAAGGGTACCTAATTGAGATGAAGTCGGGGATCCAATTGGAAACTTAGAGGGCAGACATTTTCACCCAAATCCTCCCATTCTCCCCAATTCATGCCACCACTGGCCAGGCCAACACTTACCGGTCTAAGAGACTGGGCATTGTGCCAGCCATGGGATCCCTCTGGGCATCCACTCTGTCTCTATTCTCCCGATCCCCATACCTTTTGTTTCCCTCCCATACCTTAGAACCTTTAGCTAGAAAGTCCCTCAAAGGCCATCCAGCCCAACTTTAACCCAACACTAGATTGCTTATGTACAGCATCCTTGTCAAATGATGATTGAACCTTTGCTCAAATATTTCAAGTGACAGAATGCCAAGATAGCCCATTCTAGTTTCAAACAGTTCTTTTTGTGAAAAACTCATTTATTTTAAATCAATATCTGTCTTCCTGTAGCTTTTGCCTATTGGTCCTGGGTTCTGATCTTTGGGAAAACACAGTCTGGTCTCTTCTACAGGACAAACCTTTGGATATTTGAAGAAAACAATTATGTCTCCTTGTAGTTTTTCTTCTCTGGACTAAACATTCCAAATTCCTTCACTATATGCTTTTGTCCCCATGTGATTTGATTTCAAGTTCTCTCATCATACTTGTCACTCTTCTCGAGAAATGCTCAAAATCATCAATGTATCTTCTAAAATCTGAATCCCTAACCTGAACACAGTGCTCCAGATGTAGCTAGATGAGAGCACGGTACAGTGGGACTATGACTTCCTTCATTTTGGTTATTGTATTTCTTTTAATGTAACCTAAGATTATATTAAGGATTTTTTATGGTCATTGTATTACACTGTTAACTGATAGCAAGCAAACAGTTTACTAAAATTCCCATGTCTTTTCCACATGACCTATTGTTTACTCGCTCCCCTTATTTTATATTTGTGTGGATGATTTTTTAAAAATTCAAATGTCTATGATTCTAAGATCTTGAGATCGTTTTGAAACTTGGGAGTACAATACACAGGCCTAAGCAATGAGAGAGGCTGTGTGTATGTGGGCTAAGGGTTACTGTGTTCTGTGGCATAAGGAATAGGGAAAAAATTTCTTGCTAATACAACTTCTACCTACCCACTTATGTGCATCTCCCTTTTAGCTATGGCAAAAAAAAATGAAAGCCAACTTCAAATATTTGACGATTAAGATGTTAAATTTGGGGCAGCTAGGTGGTACAGTTTACCACCTAGCTGCCCCAAATTTAACATGGTTAGAACACCAGCCCTGAAGTCAGGAGGACCTGAGTTCAAATCTGAACTCAAACACTTAATATTTCCTAGCTGTGTGACCTTCAGCAAGTCACTTAACCCCAATTGTCTCAGCAAAAAAACCCCAAAAAACACATTAAACTTTTCCCATTTGTCTTTAGAGGGCAGGACCAGTACCAGTGGGTAGAAGTGACATAGCAGGTCAACATGAGTTTAATATAAAGGGCTTCCAATTGTCTCTCTCTCTCTCTAGCAATGCTGGCTTTCCTCATCCTCTGCTGACATGGTCACTGTTGCCACCCCCACTGGACCTCCATGCATGTGTTTATCTCTGCCTGTGCTGATAGAGGCATGGAAAAATCATTCCTTCCTGTTTCAGTCAAGACAAGGTTGGAATTTGTAAAAGGGACTTTCACTAAGAGATGACAAAATCAAAATTACCAGCTACACCCACCCATACCCATCATCAATTGAACAACAAATAACCTCAACAACCACAAAGTCAGAGAAATCAGTGAACTTTCTAGAATCCACTTCTCTGATCCAAACCTAGCAAAAACTGTCCATAGATAGTTTCAGTTGTGGTTTTCAGTCTTTAGTTCTTTCTTCTATCTCAGCCCTTTCTGGGGATATCTAGCCTTGAAACCCTTCTTTTGAGTGTTGAGCATCTGTCCTATCTAGCTTTTTCATTGGATCTTTTCTCCCCAAGTCAGGGGCTGGGTTCTGAGACTACTAAACTGATTAGTATTTGTTCAATTGCCAAGATGTTTTTACAGTCAGAAAAAAGACATACTATAGATGATTTCATTGGAATCTGGGGCAGACAGTCCCTTCTTTTTTAGCACACTTTCCCCTGTACTAACTGAAGGGCATAGAGTTCATTTAGAAGATTCTCCTTCCTTTCTGAGCTTTATAAGATGAAAAGACTGTTTTCTCTGTGCCTAATTTCCCCCCCCCCCCATTCTGTGATTTTTTAGGACTGAGGAACTCCTGGAGAGGGTGCCTGAGGGACACTCCTTGATCCAGGGATGTACTCCACCTAGACATCCAGTTCTTATAGCTCCCAGAGGCATCTGTTTGATTTAGGGATTGTGTTTGTCATGGTGCTTAACCACTCCAGTGTCCTGTAAATGATCCATGAGCAGAATGAAGGATTTTCCCAAGATATGCATGCATAGTTTTTAAATGATGGTAGTGAAGGGAACTGGGTGGGTGGGAGATTCTATAGAGCCCAGATATGAAAGAACTCTCTTCATCCAGAACTATCTCTCAGGGAATGGATCTTGGAGAAATCACTTTTTATCTCGAGGACTCAATTTCTCTATCTGTACAAGGAGTGAGTTGGATTAACGATTTTATCTCTAAAGTCCCTTTTAGCCTGAAGTTCACTACATTTTCATTGGTCCTTTAATGCAATGGGTACTTTTCTGCCTCCAAATCTGGAATGCCCCTCTATATACTTTCTACTTATTTAAATTCTTCCTATTTTTAAAATCCCAATTCATATCTCTGGGCCCCTCTTCCTCAAAAAGCCCCCTGACAGGTCCAGGACATAATGTTCTTTGTCTACTCATTTCCCTGAAGGCTACTAAATTGAAGCATTTGTTGGCAATTGATCTAGAAAGATCTTGAATTACTTATCTTTTCTTGTGCTTGGTCAGTCTTCAGGGCATGGGACTGCTCCCACCGTCTTTGTCTCCCCAGCATAAAGCACAGTAAGCATTCAATAAACATGTGTTGATTGATTAATGAGGGAAGGAGTTCAATCAGTTTATTCCTCACTGTGTAAAGTGGATTTACTTGGTCCTGCAGCTGACTCCTTTTTGTTCCAACATTAACTCCCTGGAATTTGGTGGGGGTGGGAATGGGGGTGGTGGAGAGGTGTCTCCACTCTGCCTCAGCTAGTTCAGTCCTGAGTTGGGGCTGCACTTTAACATCCCTTTGTATAATCTCAGAGAAAATTGCTGGCCCTTCAGTAGAGCAACACAGGAGTAAGGGATGATAGAGGCAGGGAAAGATCATTAAAGTACTTTCTATGGTACTTTAGTAGACAAATTGTGATATTTGGTTATATAACATGGCAATTTTGCTAGCAGACGTTTGCTAGCAGATAGGCATTGGCTTCCCTTTCCTAGAAGAGGAAGAAATTCTTCATCCAATCATCATCTAGGGCAAGGGTGTGAAGAAGGCACTGAGCATTGGGTACGATTTCTTGGCTATCCTAATTGCTGGCTTTGGGCTAAAAAACCTTGGAAATAACCCTTATATCATCTTGGGAATGCTGGGCAGTCTAGTGGGCCAGTTATTGCCAACCTTAGACTAGGATACTCTCCCCCATCCTCCGGTTCCTCCCAGGGTCAAGCTTAGATCTGAAAGGAAACAGTTTGGACCCCACATCCATGAGGAGGCTGGAAGAGCCGGTGGTGCCTCAGGACCACTAGTTCTTAGGTTCCTCCTATATACCACCACTCACCTACTGCCCCTTCTCAGACCCGATTTTCTTCCTCTCTTGCTCACTTCTGGCCCCCAGATTCCTTGAGGCCTGAGGTTATCAGTCAGGTGTCTCTAGCCACAGAACTGCCCACAGGCCAGTTCTCCCCCAGTCTGACACAATGCAGGGCAGAGTGCTGACCAGGGCATCGAGGGGCACATGCGGGAGTTACCTTGTCAGAGTAGATGGACATGCGGGTGGTGAGCCCCAGGACGGGGATGCGGTAGAAGCCGGCTGTGTAGGAGACGGGGGTTGGAGTGAAGTGGTCGTTGGGGGTAGGTGGGTGACTAACTAAGATTGCGTAGACCTGTGGACATAGGATATGAGGTCAGTGGAGGTTGTGGGTCTGGGGGGGCCCAGGCATGCCAGCCAGCACTGCCTGTGAGCCCTCCCTCCCACCATATTGGCTGATGACAAACGGAGGCCGAGGCAAGCAAGCAGAAGTTGAGTCCGCTGATGTCAGAGAATGTAGAAACTAGGGCTGAGGGAAATAAGAAAAATCAGAGGAGGTTGCCAATCATCAACAATATCCACATATGGACACACCCGACTTGCATGCATACATTGCCTAAAATATATATAACCACATACAGAGACCCCCCTCATCCTTACCCTGGTCTCCTGCATAGTATACAATTACATACAGGCACATGTCATAATAATGGTAATGATAGCTGGCATTTATGTAATCTGTTAACATTCCCAAAGTGTTTTATATACAAGATTTCATTAGAACCTCATTATAACACTGACTATAAAGCCCCCTCTGAGACCATTAGAGGAAAATGACAGAGCCCACCATGAGCAGAGCCTTAGCTAAGATTCAGAGAAGCAGAGGTAAGAGATAATAAACTAACAGCATCAGCTTCAATACTGATCATTAGTGGCCCTTCAGGCATACCTGCCTGCTTTGGCCATACTGTTGTTGAGCCACTCAAGAGATGCAGAAATTGGGGAGTGGAGAGCATCTGAGGAGGTTGGGAGCTCACAAGGTAATACAGGGTCTGATTGATAGTTTTGGAGAAGAAGCTCAGACCTTCAGGGAAAGGGGTGTTTCCCTGTTTCTTGTTATAACGTCTGACTCAGAGCCTGCCCACCCTGAGGAAGGCGTAGGAGTGAGAATACTGAGCTGGAAAGAAAAGGGTACAGATCAAATCCCCAGAATAGCATTGAAATCCTCCTCCACCTCCTTTCTTTCCCCATCCAATTGTGAGAACTTAATGGTTGAAGGGAACACAAAGGGGCCATCCTAACTGAGGAGAGCCAATTTCTAGCCCCTGAACTCTTCCTGGGAGTGTTGCTCAAACACAGGCTGATTTTCCATAGGTATGAGATCAAGATATCCCCGGAGTTTCCCCAAAGTGATAGATACTAGTTGACGGAACAAATAGTCCCCAGTAATGGAAACCCTCTTTCCCAAAGGCTATTGTGGTAGACCACAGCAATAAAAAAAAAGGTGTGAATCTTGGATATATCATCAAGGGCCTGGGAAGTTGTCTTTTTTTTTCTATCCAAGAAGGACAAGTTCATATATTTCCAATTAAGTATTCAAGCCCTCCTTTTCCTGATTTTTACAATATACACAATAACCTGAGTCCTTCTCCATGAATAGCACTAACTGGTTCACCACCACAGGATATAGGGCTAGAAAAAGCCTAATTTGTCATAGGATCATAGATTCATAACTTTAAGGGATCTTATAGGTCTAGTTTAGAGGGAGCTCCATGGTGGTGGCTCCATGAATAGGGAGCTGAGTGTGGAGTTGGGAAGACTTGAATTCAAAACTGGCCTCTCAGATAGTTACTAGCTATATGAATCTGGGCAAGTCATTTAACCCTTCGTCTGCTTCAGTTTCTTCAACTATAAAATGGGGATAATGATAGCACCTAATATAGCACACTATGACAAAGTAGGATTTATGCCAGGAATGCAGGGCTGGTTCAATATCAGGAAAACTATCATTATAATTGACCATATCAATAACCAAGCTAACAGAAATCATGAGTATCCCAATTGCTGCAGAAAAAGTTTGACAAAATGCAACACCCATTCCTACTTAAAAAAAATTAGAGCATAGGAATAAATGGAGTTTTCCTTAAAATAAGAAGTAGCATCTATCTAAAAACACCAGCAAACCTTATATGTAATGGGGATAAACTGGAAGCATTCTCAATAAGATCAGGAGTGGAACAAAGTTGCCCATTATCACCACTACTCTGCCATATTATACTAGAAATGTTAGCTTTAGAAGAAAGAGAAGAAAAAGAAATTGAAGAGTAGGTAATGAGGAAACAAAATTACCACTCTTTGAAGATATGATGGTATTCTTAGAGAATTCTAAAGAATCAACTAAAAAAACTACTAGAAATAATAACTTCAGCGAAGTCGCAGGATATAAAATAAATCCACACAAATCACTGGCATTTCTATATGTTACCAACAAAGTCCAGAAACAAGAGATAGAGAAATCTCATTTAAAATAACTGTAGATAAGATAAAATATTTGGGAGTCTACCTGCCAAGACAAAGCCAGGAACTATATGAACACAATTGCAAAACACTTTTCACACAAATAAAGTTAGATCTAAATAATAGCATCTAGTAATACTTGTAAAAAGTGTTTAGCACATAGTGTCTAATACATAATTGATGTTAGATAAGTGCTTATTCCCTTCCCTAGTCCAAATCTTTCATTTTTATAGATAAGAAACCAAGGACCAGGTAACTCATATGTCTTGCCCAATGTCACACAAATTAGTAAATAACAGAACCAGGATTCAGACATCAATAAAAGACTGATGTTAAAAATACAGTGCTCTTTCCATGACATCAGGTTACCTCTTAAGTCTTAGAGATGGAGTTTGTGTGTTTGGGGATAGTGAATCTCAGAGAGGAGAAGCAGAATTAGTAGGTCTCTTTAGCCTATTGAACTGGTCTGTACCGGTCCCTGCCCCATTGCATCAACACTCCCAGACAGTGATGTTGGTGAAACAAATCACTGATTACAGATGTGGTCTCATAAATGAGCCCCTGGGAGCTAAACCTTCAGTCTGGCTGTGAGAAGGATGATAAATAGACTGTGGATCTGATTCCTGAAAACATTTTTGGTCCTATCTACCTGTATACTATTCCCCCTTCCTCCACCACTCCTTTGCAGTGTAATCTGGTAACTGGTAATTTGGAGGCATAGATTTAAGTGGCTCCTTTCTCCTCATTCCTCCCCCACAAGAAGCACTGACATAGGGAACAGCTGTTCCCTGCTGGGTGCCTCCGTCTATTCTTCAGCCTCCACAATCTCTGACAGGACAATACTGTTTCACATCCCCTCACCTCCTACTGCTTGGACTTGGCTCTGTGTCAGTTTGGGTACTGGTCTTGGGAGGGAGTCCATAGAGCAAGAAGTACCCCCTCCTACATGAATGGATGTTCTGGAGAGAAGGTCACTGAGTATAACCTGGCACATGAACAGAGAGCTAAGGTGATTCCAGGGGAGTGGCCTCCGGATATAGTGGGTGGACCCTGTGGTGGGCAGGAAGCTGGGGAATGTTTTATTATTTCATCATTAGAATCTTGACATGGACAGTTCCTGAATTATATAGATACACATTGCCTAGAACACCACACTTTGTGAAGGCACCTGTGCCTTAATGTTTCTGTGTCTGAGTATGTCTCTCTGTCTCTGAGTCTCACTGTCTCTTACATAAAGGGCTGCATTGCGGGTAATCTTGGCTTTGTTGGTATTCAAAAGGAAGCTGAGCTCCAGGGGAGGGACAACTTTAGATAGACACAAGAGAAGCTATGTTAACCTACTCTTCCCCTTACTGTATATACCTCCTCCTTCCACCACATACACTTACTTACACACACACACACACACACACACACACACACACACACACACACGATGTATAATCTCTATGTATACTTCATAGAGCCAAGTACATATGTTTGTATATATACATATATGTATACACACATACATGGGTGTGTATATGTGAGTGTGTTTATATATATATGTATATATATAGTGTGTGTGTGCATGTTTGTGTGTGATAAGTATATGTACCATACACAAAAGAATATACCTCACAAACCTGTGACATTCCCATGCTCACATATTGTGAGCACATGTGAATAATATAAAAATGTTTCATACAAACCCATGTAGAAATACACATGTACCTTGTCCCCATGTATAACAGTTTTATATATATATATGTTGATATATATATATATATATATATATGTAACAGCAACATAGAAAGGCAACCATTTTCTTTTCCCATGTAGATACTAATATTATGATGTATGAAGAGAAGAGAATGGAGAATGAGAGAGACAGAAAGATTTGAAGGAATTAAAAGATAAGACAGAAAAGCACAGTGATGGCCTCAGGTCCTCTCCTAAAGCTCTATTCTGTGAATACATGACTGCTGTTCATGCATTTACACCCAACTAACACACAAACTCTCTCTCTCTCTCTCTCTCTCTCTCTCTCTCTCTCTCTCTCTCTC